>CAUYON010191438.1:0-11385 GCA_963573935.1 Arctocebus calabarensis
TCGGTGGAGTGCTGTGGAGTCACAGCTCACAGCAACCTCCAGCTCTTGGGCTCAAGCGATTCTCTTGCCTCAGCCTCCCAAGTAGCTGGGACTACAGGCGCCCGCCACAGCGCCTGGCTAATTTTTGATGCAGTTCGGCTGAGGCCGGGTTTGAACCCGCAGCCCTCGGTATATGGGGTCGGCACCCTACTCGCTGAGCCACAGGCGCCGCCCTTCATTTAACTTCTTAATGTGGCTGCTAGAAAATTTAAAATTACATTTAAGATCATGTTATCTATCTTTCTTTTTTTTTTGGTGTGGTTTTTGGCCGGGGCTGGATTTGAACCTACCACCTCTGGCATATGGGGCCAGTGCCCTACTCCTTTGAGTCACAGGCGCCACCCTCTTTCTTTTTTGTTGTTGTGGGGTTTTTTGTGAAATAGTCTCACCCGGTTGCCCCAGGCTAGAATGCTATGGCATCAGAGCTCACTGCAACCTCTCAAGTGATCCTGTTGCCTCAGCCTCCCAAGTAGCTGGGACTGTAGGCATTCTTTTTTTTGTTTTAAAGAGTTGGAGGTATCACTTTATTACGTAGGCTGAAGTGCAGTGGCACAATCATAGCTCAATTTAGTCTCGAACTCTTGGGCTCAAATGATCCTTCTTCCTCAGCCTCTCAAGTGTCTGGGACAAGTGCCATCCACCAAGACCAGTTCTGTATTTCTGTTTAGCAGTGCTGAATCTATCTAAAGACTTGGCATCCCTGAACTTAATTGCATGAGAAGAGTCCTGGACTATTTTGTTCATTGGGTTTTTTGTGTGTTTGTTTTTGTAAGATAGACTCTCTGTCACCCAGGTTGGAGTACCTGTCACCCAGGTTGGAGTACCTTTAGGGTCATCATAGCTCACTGCAGCCTCAATCTCCTGGGCTCTAGTGATCCTCCCGCCCCCTCCCTCTAGTAGCTAGGACTAAGGATGTGCACTACCACACCTGGCTAGTTTTTTTTGGTACAGATAGGGCCTTACCATCTTGTCCAGATTGGTCTTGAACTCCTGGCCTCAAGGAATCCTTCTGCCTCAGCTTCCCAAAGTGCTGGGATTACAGACATGAGCCACCATGCCCAGCCAGAATAGTGGTTCTCAGACAGGGATGTTTAGTGGAATTATCTGGCAGTTTCTAATTCTGAATGGAAGCTGGGGATTTGTTATCATAAAAGCTCCCCTATATAAGTAACCACCTCTTTAGGATATTGCATCCTCTCTTCTATTACTTTCAATGTTTCCTTTTTTTTACTATTTTTATTCCATTTATCAAACTTGATTTCCTCTACTTTTGAGAAAAATTTTTATATGATCATGTTGCTCCATTTAAGTATCTTGCATTTTATTCTCATATTTTTATTTCTGTAACTTATTTCAACATTCCTGAAGTCTAAATAATTCCCTCTCTATATTTGAAATAAAAACTTTACTTTATTGATAATGAGATTGTTACACAGCTAGGTTCAGCAACCTCTACCTTACGTTTATCTCGATTGTCTCCCTAGAGTGAATTTCCCGAAATGGAATTGCTGGGTCAGAGGGTATACATACTTTATAAAGTTTGATATATTGCCCTCCAAAAGGAGCATACCAGTTTTACTGTGCTCTCAGCTGACAGTAAGGTTTTGGTCAGTCTTTTATCAGTGAGATAGTTGAAAAAATAACTCATCGAAATGTTTGTTATAAGTGTGGTTGATCATTCTTTCCTATTTTTATTGGCTGTTTTGTATTTCTTAAATGAATTGCCTGCTTTTCCTCTGCCCATTGTTTTCTGGGGTGTGTCTACTTCTTTGTGTTATATTAGACGCTTGCATTGTTTGTGGTTTGTCAGTGAGGCAGGGCTGTAGTGGGAAGAGCACAGCATTGCAGAGAGACCTCAGTTCTAATTCTGTCTCTACCAGTGTATAAAGCAATTTGCTTCTCTCCTACTCTTCTACTCCAGTTCTGTAAAATAAGGACCTTGGCACTTTCTCTACTTTCCTAGTCCGTAATGATATGCTGTGTTTACTGCAGGGGACTCCTTTCATCCCTCTTCTTCATTTTCTCTTAAGTGGATCCGTACACAGTTTGTGTATGGGATGTAAAAATTATGTAATCAAAAAATGGATTTAATGTCATTCAGTTATTCATAATCCTTCAGTAGTTCTTTAGTAACATTCGAAGACACTACCTGGTCTTAGCCTTTCTCATGTAATTATTTTATAGAATAATAATGGTAGAAGAAGTCCTAGGGATTAGGGATTTACTTCAACTCTCTGCCTAATGTAAGAATTTCCTCCAATGTATGGAAGAAATTAAGCATTGTATTCATAATGTCAGTACATACTGTGTTTGCTGTATGCTAGGCATTGTCAGAGGTGTTGTAGAGATAGTGCTGAAAAAGAGATGATGTGCTTATGGAACTTAAACATTGTAATGAGAAAGACATTGCAATAATATATATGGTGTCAGGTAAGCGTTATGAATAAAAATGAAACCTGCTTGGGCAAGGTGGTTATTTTAGATAGGATGATTTGGAAAGGCCTCTCTGAGGAGGTGTTATTTGAGTATAGAAGTGGGCAGTAAGACATACAAGTGTCTGAGGCCAGAAGTTCTGGCAGAGAAATAGCAAGTGTAAAGGCCCCTGAGTCAGAGACTAATTTGGCATACTGAGTATCTGTACCCCTGTCTTGTTAAAAACTGTTTATTTTTAGAAACAGAGTGTCGATTTTTTGCTCAGGCAGCAGTGCAGTGGTGCAATCATAGCTCACTGTAGCTTCAAACTCGTGGGCTCCAGCATTCTCCTGCTTTGGCTTCCTGGGTAGCTGGGTCTACAGGCACATGCCACCATGCCCAGCTACATCAAACATATTTATTGAGAACCTGTGATGTGCCAGCTAGATATAGTTCTAGGCAGCTGGGCTGAATCAGTGAACAAAACACACAAAAACTTGACCCTTATGGAGTGTATATTCTAGTAGAAAGAACAAGGAAACATGGACACAGGTGATTAAGTGCTGCAGTTATAAAACAGGCAGGGGAGGGGAATAGGAAGTGAGTGTGTATGGGAGGGGTAAGGTCGGTGTTGCTCAGAAAGTTCTTTTTTTGTGGCATTTGAGTAAAGTCCTGAAGGGCTTGAGTGGGCGAGCCATTTGGGGGTCTAGAATAAGAGCATTCCAGGCAAGAATAAAACGGTGTGTACATACCTGGTGAATTTGAATAACCAGGGAAGGCTGTGTGGCTGAATGGTAGGAAATGAGGTCAGAAAGCTAATAGAATTGTTTATGTCCTTGCAGATTTTTGTACCAATTTTGGCCTTTTTTCCTTTTTGTTTTTTAAGATCCAGGGTCTTGCTTTGCCTAGGCTGGAGCACATTGGTATAATGAATTCTCTACAATCTCATCCTCTTGCCTCAGCCTTCCTAGGGCTAGGACTACAGACCCAAACCACTATGCTCAGCTTGACTTTTTGCTCTGATACGGAATACCATTGGAAGGGTTTGATCCAAAGCCTGAGATGAACTTGGCTTTTATAGTGATCCCTGACTTCTGTGCTGAAAACATTCTTAGGGAATTAAACTGTGTATTGCCATAATGTAAGCAAGAGTTGATACTGGTTCCGACACAGAATGTAACAGTAAGTGTAGTCACAAATGGCTTCTAAGTATATTTTGATGATAGAGTCAAAAGGCTTTTGTTGGTGGAGTGGATTTAGGGTGAAGGAAAGAAGGAAGTCAGAGATGATGCCAGGATTTTTGGCCTTAGGAGGTGGAAGATTGGGATTGCCTTTAAGTGAAATGGGGAAAGTTGTGAGGAGATCAGGAATTCTCATCAGAGGAAGACTGTTTTGACTTTTCAAGTTTGAAATATTTACTAGACATATAAGCAAGGTGCCAAATAGGCAGTTGGACATCCGAGCCTCAAGTTCAGGGGAGCAGTGGGGCTGCTTGTATAAGCATGTGGGTGGTGTTTTGAGGCTACAGGACTGGGGACTGGATGAGATCATGTAGGGAGTGCCTGAAGTTAGAGAAGAGTTGAGTTCTTGTAACAGAGCCATGGGGATGTCCTAGTGTTGAGAAGTTGGAGAGATGAGGAGAAACAAGGAAAAGAGACTTGGGGAGTGGCTAATGTGGGAGGAGGAGAACTGGGAGAGTGTGGCTTCCCAGAAGCCAGTGAAAAAATGCCTTAGTTTGGGAAGGGTCAGTAGTGTCACATGCTGCAGATGGGGTTGATAAGAGGACTGAGAATTGATTATATATCGTTGGGAGTCATTGGACTCACAACAGGCAATTTAGGTGGAGTGGTTTGGGTAAAAACTTGTTCAATGAAAGAATGGGAGGGGAAATTGGAGACTGTTAAGAATAGACAGCTTTTGCAAAGAGGTTTTCTTTAAAGGAGAGAAATGGGGAGATAGTAACAGGAAATGGGGTGGGAAGGAGTGTTTGCTTTTGCTTTTGTTTCCATTTTTTAACTGGGAGAAATTATTTTTAGATGTTGATGATCAAGTAGAGGTAGTGATGAGGTAGGAAGAGGGAACCTTTTTGGAATTCTGTACTTGAGCTGGTCAGAGCAGAAGTGTTGCCCTTAGGGAGGTGGACAGTTCATTCATAGTAACAGATTGGAAGGCATAGTACATGGGCGAGGAACCAGTTTCTGGTAAAAGAATGAAGTCATCCATCTGTGCAGAATGTGAGAAGGGATTCGAGGGTGTTTGTTATTCAGGCCTTCTGTTTTCCAGCCCATCTTTCCTCTGAAGATCTGCGAGAAATAGGTTTTCGGAAAATTCCTAAATGAGTTTAAAGTTTCTTTACTGAGTTCTTCAGAGTCTTTAATAATTTGCACTGTGAATCTATAAGAGGGCAGATCTCCTAAATTTATTTGACCACTGAATCCTTTATTTCATGTAGTCAGTATCTCAGATAAATGGAACCAATTTGGGAAAGACTAACATGCTTCATTTCACCTTGCCTAGATTGCCGAGTTGGCCAGTTGGCCAGGGCTCTTATTTGCCAGAATAGAACCCAGCTCATCCACAGAGGGGATATATGGGCCTGCCCGACTGGCAGAAAGGGTCACATCTGTCTTCTGGCATTGGTTGGATCCCCGTACTCAGACAATGTCTGTATGGCTCTTTATCTTTCTAGCTCTTAGTAGGCCTCATTCCTTAGGCAGGCTTCTTCCCCGGCAGGCACAGTGGTCCCTGGGATCCCTAATTTAATGTCCTCCCAACTTAGCCACTTTAGTGAAAAGAGAAGCCGTTCTCTTCTGTGGCTCTGGCATACAAGTCCTTGCAGTGATTCTGATTGGCTGAGTTTGTGATGACCCACTCCAAAGGGATCATTGTGGCCAGGAGGTTGGGTTACTCCAGCAGGCTTGAGTCGTGTGCCCCCCTCCTTTGTCTGTAGAAGGGGAAGGCTGTGATTAATAATGCCACCATGCCCACGTGGTATGCATGTTCATTGTAATTTAAGCAGTCTTTTATTGATTGACTTTGGGGTTATTTCTAATCTTTTGTTCTTATAGACAACATAAAGCTGCTTGAGATTTAAACACAGATTTCCTGAGTCACAGTGCATAATTTGCCATGGTTGTAGAGAATTCATGATGGAGGGAAGGAGCCTGGCCAGAAACTACTCTGTTAATTGAGGGATGTGAAAGAAAGATGGGAATCTAGTAAATGAAGTGAAGGAAAGTTCATCAAAAAGGTTTGAGGTGAACTGAGAGAATATAAGATCCTTAACACTGGTTCAGATGACTCAGAAGAGGAATAGTGGTTATTTAATGTACGCAGGATCCTTGTACACTTTACCTACATCTCACATTGGTGACATCTTGCTGAAGTATATATAATACCAAAAACAATATCACAGCCAGGCTATCGGCATTGATACAAGGAGGGTACAGAACACTTCTTTCACCACAAAGAAAGAATCTCATGTTCTTTTATAGTCATACCCATTTTCCTCTAGCCCCATCCTTGTCTTAAGTCCTGGCAACCTCTTCTCCCTTTCTATAATTTTGTCATCTCAAGTATTTTGCATAAATGTAATCATACTGTGTGTGACCCTCAAGGCTTGACGTCATTCAGCACGTTTCTCCTTAGTCACCCGTGTTGATGGATGCACCTGTAGCACATTCCTTCTGTTGCTAAGCAGTGGTCCGTGGTATGTCTGTACTGCACTTCACCCTTTGAAGGGCATATGGGTTGTTCCTAGATTTTAGCTGTTAAAAAGAAAGCTGTTATACACATATATGTACAGGTTTTTGTGTGAATGTCTTTATTTCTCTTGGGTAAACACCCAGTACTATAACCAGACTACATGATAGCTACATGATTAGTGTTTTAATAACATGCCAAACTATTTTCGTGGAGTAGTCGTACCACTTCACATTCCCACGAGGACTGTATGAATGAATGGTCCAGTTTCTTTGCATCCTTACCAGCGCTTCATGTGTTGTGTTTTATTTTAGCCGCTGTAATGGTGTGTACTGATATCTCATTGTACTTTCCATTTCCGTTTCTCCAGTGGCTAAGGGCTAAATCTGTTTTTACGTGTTTATTTGCCTTCTGTGTGTCTTCTTGAATTTCTTTTTATGTCTTATGTCCATTTTCTGATTTTCTTTCTTTTTTTTACTATGATGTTTTGAGTTCTAGATTCTAGTCCTTTGTCAGATATGTGGTTTGCTAATATTTTCTCCCTTTCTATAGCTTGACTTTTCATCCTTCTAAAGGGTCTTTCTTAAAGCAAAAGTTACAAGTTTTGACATTCAATTTATCAATGTGTATTTTGATGGATTTTGCCTTTAGTACCAAGTCTAGGAACTCTTCACCTAGCTCTGGGTCCAAAAGATTTTCTCCTGTGATTTTTTTTCTAAAACTTATTATTTTATGTTTTATACTTAAGCCTGTGATCCATTTTGAATTAATTTTTGTATGAAATGTGAGACTTATGTCAAGGTATCTTTTATTTTTGACCTCTATACATCCATTTGCTCCAACATGAATGTTGAAAAGCCTGTCTTTCCTCCCTTGGATTGCTTTTGCACTTTTGTGAAAAATCATTTGAGCATATTTGTGCAGGTTTGTTTCTGAGTTCTCTGCTTTCTTAACGTGTGTTTCTGTTCCTCCGCCAAGTCATGATTACTGTAGCTATCTAATATGTCTTAATATCGGGTAGACCAATTCCTGTTACTTTATTATACTCTTTGCAAAATTGATTATATTAGTCCCTTTACCTTTCCATATAAGTTTTAGAACAGTCTTATCTGTGTCTACAAAAAAGTCTTGTTGGGATTTTGATAGGAATTACTTTAAAGTTGTATGTAAGTTTAGTCTCCAGTATCTGCAGAGCTTAGTTACTGGTTGGTTGGTTTGTTGGTTTGAATGTCTAGGGTCCCTACTTGGCCTTCTCTGATTCTGCCCTGGTGGCCAGCGTGTTTTGGATGCTTTATGACAGGGTGAAAGTTAAGGCTCCCCACTTGGCCATTGTGACTTGGCCTGGGGGTGGCAACACAACACAGTTTGTGTTTGTCTGGAGTAGAATGGATATGTAAGGTAATATGTAACTCTTACCAAACTGCCCTTTTTCTAGACCTTTGATGGGAAAGGAAACTTTTTTTCTTTTGAGACAGAGTCTCATGTTACCCTGGGTAGAGTGCCGTGGCACCACAGCTTACAGAAACCTCAAACTCTTGGGCTTAAGCAATTCTCTTGCCTCAGCCTCCCAAGTAGCTGGGACTACAGGCACCTGACACAATGCCCAGCTATTTTTTGGTTGCAGTTGTCATTGTTGTTAGCAGGCTCTGTCCGGGCTTGAACCTGCCAGCCTTGGTGTATGTGGCTGGCGCCCTACTTAGTGAGCCCAAGGGAATGGAAACTTTTGTTGGGGGCTTTTACTTTCTGCATCTGTTGACATTTCTGCTTTGCTGACTTTTTCAGTTCCAAGTCTGGGATATAGGAAGCAAAAGAAAACTCATATTCTTTGGTTTCTGGGGTCTCTCTCCATCTGCTGCCTCCTTTCTCCTCCTTTCAAGATCATCTATTTGTTTAAAAAAATGTTCAGAGTTTTACTTGTGTTTTGCTGAAGGGATAAGGAAAAGTATGTCTACTTTATCTTCCAGGAATCTGTGTTCACAATTTCTTTTTTGAGTTACAAAATTTTGGACTGAGTTTAGTGATTCGTGCCTATAATTTCAACACTTTCAGAGGCTGAGGTGAGAGGTTTGCTTGAAGCCAGGAATTTGAGACTAGCCTGAACAATATATTGAGACTCAGTCTCTCCAAAAATAAAAAAGGAAAAATAAGCCAGGTGTAGTGTCATGTTCCTGTAGTCCCAGCTACTTGGGAGGCTGAGGCAGGAGGATTGCTTGAACCCAGGAGTTAGTTTGAGGTTGCTGTGAGCTTTGCTGATACCACTGTACTCCAGCATGGGCAACTGAAAGAGACTCTATCTCAAAAAAAAAAAATTTTTTTTCCAACATATAGAAGAGTAGAATAAGATAATATCAGTAAACCTATTTTCCAGGTTTAAAAATTGTATATGTTTTTCTATCTGTGTTACTGTATTTTTTGAGGTTTTTAAAGTAAATTATGGATATGACATTTTACTTTTAAATCAATATGCATCTTTAAAACAATAAAATGTTGAACATAGACAGTGTTTATAACTAATGATTTATAGTAATATCTTCATATTATCTAATATCTAGTTCATATTCTGATTTCCCTATTTATTTCCAACATGTCTTGTGGCTAAAATAACAAAGATCCAATCAAGAACATAAATAAATTGTATTTTGTTGTTAGGCTTTTAAGTTTTCTTTAATCTTGAGCAGTTCCTCTCCTTTTTTACTTCCATGATATTAATTTATTGAAGAACTAGTTTCTGTTGAACCTTGGAATCCCACTATTTTTAGGGTTTATCTTATTGTTTCCTTGCATTTTTGTAGACTTGAAGTTAGATCTAAAGACTTGATTAGATTCAAATTTGATGAGAATGTTTCATAGGTATTAAGCAGATTTTCTGAAGCTTATGTTATTCCTAACTTTTTTTGGTGATAGACAAGATGCCTTCTGCATCCTGTGATACACTCCTGGATGACATAGAAGATATCGTGTCACAGGAAGATTCAAAGCCACAAGATAGGCATTTTTCAAGAAAGCATGTTGTTCCAAAGGCACGAAGACGAAATACCCAAAAATATTTGCAAGAGGAAAACAGCCCCCCCAGTGACAGGTAAGCTTTTTTGCTTTGATCTTGTTTCCTTCCACGGGAGAATTTGGTGCTACTAGTTTATGTGATATAGTCCCTTTTTTTTTTTGAGACAGAGCCTCAAGCTATCACCCTGGATAGAGTGCTGTAGCATCACAGCTCACAGCAACCTCCTATTCCTGGGCTCAAACGAGTCTCTTGCCTCTGCCTCCCAAGTAGTTGGGACTACAGGCGCCCGCCACAACACTGAGACATTTTTTGGTTGCAGCCGTCCTTGTTGTTTGGCGGGCCTGGGCTGGATTCGAACCCACCGGCTCAGGTGTACGTGGCTGGCGCCTTAGCCAATTGAGCCACAGGTGCCGAGCCTATAGTCTCTTTTTTAAAGAATGTTTGAACTTTCGATAGGAAATACAGTTTGAGTATCCATTAACTGAAATGCTTGGGCAGGACCAGAAGTGTTTTGGGTTGTTTTGCATTATGTAATTACCCTAATTATATAATTAAGTTGAGCATCCCTAATCTGAAAATCCAGAATCCTCCAATGAACATTTCCTTTGAGTATCATTTTGGTGCTAAAAAAGTTTTGGATTTTGGAATATTTTAGATTAAAAATTTTTAGATTAGAAATACTCTGCTTTCTTTCTTTCTTTTCTTTTTTTTAATTGGATGTTTTTAGATTTGGCAAGGTAATTAGTTAAAAAAGAAAAAGATGTCAAATTGGATGATCCTTTCCTTGTAGCAGGCAGGGCCTAGGACAGTAGAAATCTCTTTGATATAACTGTAGTTGGTATGTAATTCTGCGTTACTTCCAAATTTTCACTAGAAGTTGTGAGTTGTTTTTTTTTTTGGCTCTTATCCAGACTGGCATGGGGTGCTGCAGCATAATTATAGCTCACTGCAACCTTGGACTTTTGAGTTCAAGTGATCTTCTACCTTAGCCTCCTTGAGCATCTGGGATTATGGGTGCATTCCACCATGCCTGGCTAATTAAAAAAAATCCTTTTTATAGAGACAGGGTTTCGCTATGTTGCCAACCTGAGTCTCAAGTGAGCCTTCTGCCTCAGTCTGCAAAAGTACTTGGGATTATGGGTGTGAGGCACCATGCCTGGCTGTGGTTTGTGATTCTTTGAAGACAGTGGTATTTTGGATATTTGATTTTTTCTTAGCTAAGTTACAAATACTGCTGGGTCATCTAAAGGCATTGGGCACAATGAAATTACTGCCTTACTTAATGCTTTTTAGTAGGTGTCTAGTCAGTGAAATTCTAATGCAGCCTAACTGTAAAGGATTATGTAATTGTATAGTTTTAATAAGCCTGTGTTTGTTTATCTACTACATTGTTGAAAGTTTTAATATACTTATTTTGTTTGGAATATTATGCCTTTAAAATCTCTGAATTTAAATTTACTTATATTTTAATGACTGAAGTCTATCAAATTTTCCCTGAACACATCCTTAAGGTAATTTCTACTTACTTATTCAATTATTAGAGTACTCCAAGTTGAAAGTTCAGTTTTTCTTCCTAAAAATGTTACCTTATTTTAGAAGTCTATTTTTTTTTTTTTTTTTTTGAAGCAGAGACTTACAATGTCACTCTCGGTAGAGTTCCGTGGCATTACAGCTCACAGCAACCTCAAACTCTTAGGCTTAAGCGATTCTCTTGCCTCAGCCTCCCAAGTAGCTGAGACTACAGGTGCCTACCACAGTGTCTGGCTATTTTTTTGTTGTAGTTGTCATTGTTGTTTGGCAGGCTCTGGCCATGTTCAAACCTGCCAGCCCCAGGGTATGTGGCCAGTGCCCTAGCTGCTGAGCTATTGGCACTGAGCCAGAAGTCTATTTTTATAGATGGGGTACTTTGAATAATGTTACTTATATCTGTAAGTTTATAACGTTGCAGTTAGTATATAGATATACTTAGTTTTCCTTCATCTGCTATTCTTGCTGGAACCATTTTCTTGGCTATTTTTATTTATACATATTTTTCTAACAGTTGAACTTAGTAAGGTAGTAGTATGAATTTAAAATGTAATTCAGAGATAAATAATAAATGAAGTTATTTAAAATGTAGAGTCTTGGCAGGCGCCTGTAGTCCCAGCTACTCAGGAGGCTGAGGCAAGAGAATCACCTAAGCCCAGGAGTTGGAGGTTGCTGTGAGCAGTGTGACGCCACGGCACTCT
>CAUYON010191439.1:0-10863 GCA_963573935.1 Arctocebus calabarensis
GGGTGCCTGTAGTCTCAGCTACTCGGGAGGCTGAGGCAAGAGAATCGCTTAAGCCCAAGAGCTGGAGGTTGCTGTGAGCAGTGTGACGCCACGGCACTCTACCTAGGGCGATAAAGTGAGACTCTGTCTCTACAAAAAAAAAAAAAAAAGAAAAAAAAAGAAAATACATCACAGTAGAAAATAATCTTTCATAATCCTATCAGTTGATACTTTACTTTTTTAATCTAGTCATTTTTCTATGTATATTTACACAGTGGTAATAGCACCTGAACACCTTTTTACTTTTGTCTTTTATATTTTAAATATTTTCCATGCCGTTTAATAAAAAACCTCATAAGAATTTAGTTATTGTGTTATTTTCAGATCTGTACTCAAATACTTCTTATGTTGAGTATCTTTATTCATAAAACAGTCTTTTCTGTGTCTCTGGTGAATGTCATAGCATCCATTCTTAAAAGTGATATTATCAAGTAATAGAATGTGAAAATATCTTGATATGCATATCAAATTGCATTTCAAATTGTCAGGCTTGAATGAGAATGCCAATTTCATTGTACTCTAACTAGTATTACAGGATGCCGTTTACAAATATTGCTAACTTGATAGTGAAATTGGTATTTTAAATAGATAAATGGGTGAAGGATAACAAGAGACTAGTCACAAAACAAGGACAAGAATGTTGAATAAACAGATGCAAATGTTTGATTTCACTGGTAATAAAAAATGTTTGCAGTAATGATTTCTAGAAGTATTAACATTACTTAGCTGCATCCTTCTTGGAGGAAATCTGATAGAGGTTTTAAGTAATTAATTTAAGTACGGGGTATATTTACACTCACATTGACATGCTTTTTATTTTTCTTTTTTTTCCACTGACCTTGTGAGGTATGGATTTGCTCCTTATTTGTTAATGTCTCACTGAATACAGTACAATGTGTCTGATGTAACTGGATGGAACAGGATTTTTACAGAAGAGATTTATTATTCTGGATCACGTTTATCTTTGTTGGAGAATGAAGTCTGATGTCTCATCCCAATTGTCCTTGTCAATGACAGTAGCCCCACATTTTGTTCTCACTGTTTGCTATTTTAAAATGTCTTCCCTTTTCTCCTCTTTGCACAGGACTGGCTGGTATTATCGTTTTTTCCTTAGTACATATTTGTCGAATTGCTTGATTTTAATGTGTGTACTTTCCCTCTCTACATCATACATTAAAAATTCCACTGTTACACTTACAGAACTTCTGAGGTTATCAACCTTTTTATTTTGGATGCCTTTAGCAGGCCATAGACCTCTTTATCTTGGATGCCTTTAGCAGGCCATAGACCTCTTTAAAGCAGAGGCCACCCACTGGCTTATCTATCATGAGCCTTTCACTGGATTGTAGACATGTTTGCTGTTTAATATTTGAACTCAAAAATAAATTGTCAATGTTTAAAAATTGCGACATTTTATTCACAAGTTCAGATTTCAGCTTCCTCTACAAAAACTAAAAGAACAACAACACCTTTATGATCTTGGAACACTGTCCCCACGATCAGTGCATGTCAGGAATGTGCTGGACATAATAGTGGCTGCTCTCTCTGCATTACAGCCCCTACTTGCCCATTTCACTGTGTGCACATCTTTGAAGAAAAGCAATTTAACTTCCTCCTGAGGAGCCTGTGCTCTCAAACTGCCTGCATGAAAAACCTGGTTCTATTTACTTGCTAAACGTGTGTCTTTGGTGAGTTCCTATACCTTTGGGTACCTCAACCTTCTATCTGCTGAGTAGGGTCTAGAACACCTACCTCATAAGGTTGCTGTGAGGGTGAACTAAGTTTCTGAATGTGAAGTGTTCTGACTGGTGCCTGCATGTAACACATGCTCAGTAAACACTGGGTGTCTCTATTGACCCTGTGGGCCTTATAGGCTGTTGAGGTTGCACCCTCTGGTTTAAAAATATCTAAATTTGGTTTGAGAAGGCCCTTCAGATGCTATATCTTTAAAACTTTCTTTTAATCTTAATGCTCACTCTAGGAGGTAAGGGTTGTTATTTTTCCATTTTTTTCCATTCTTATTTTAATCTCTCCAGCTATAACTCAAATTAATTGTCCAATGCTATCCAGCTAGTACCTGGCAAGGTCTTACTAATCCAGGTATGTCAAACTCAAATACTACAGTTTTTATTCTTGTTCTTCTGCTTTTAGTGTTTTAATTTGAATATAACCATACCAACATACACAATTAAACTTACTATGTACTGGGTTACTATGATTAATGTAACAAATCTAAGTTTACAAGATTTGCCATCTGGCACAGTACCTATGAAGTCATTTCAATCAATTAAAAAAAAAGAAACCCAAATAAGAAAAAAACAGCTTCTGTACCAGCTTCCTTTTGCTTGAAAAAGTCATGTTCTAACACAGGCTTTTAAAAAGTCATATACTAATACAGCCATTGCATTATGTTCTTTATATTTGACTCAGCAAAACAATACTTCCATTTCATTTAGAGAAAAGATATATATCTTGGCAAATGAGAGAAAGATTTTGAAGGTACTGGCAAATATTGGAGGACTTTGAGTGCTGGAGCTTAAGCTGTACCATCTCTGCCTCAAAGTCATAGCACCTTGACTAGGAAATTGAGTGGCTAGATTGGGAAATCAATGAAAGTTCTAGGAAAAGCAGCTAGATTGGACAGTCTGCATTGTGGTTCTCTCAATCTCCCTTTTTTTCTTGCTCAACTCTGGTCACTCCCCTCCCCCAAAGGGAGAAAATAACTGAGGTACAGAAACTCTGTTCTCTGCAGTAATTACTCTGTAGCCTGAAGCATGAGATTTGATCATTCTTATCTTACTGTGAATCAGGAAATACATTATTACTAGTTAAAAATTTATCCATATTAAACAATAGCAAATCATTACAATGATGTGCAATTTGGCCAGTAGTGAATTTCACATGTTAGGTAACTGCACCTAACTTTGTTTTTAACATAATTAATACTTTTTTATTGTTAAATACAGTGATCTCTAGTATGAATGGCCCTAGGTAAAGGATAGCCTGACTATATAATCTCCTGAAGGTTTTATTTATTTGTTTATTCATTTATTTATTTTTTGAGACAGAATCTCACTGTTGCCCTGGGTAGAATGCGTTGGCCTCATAGCTCACAGAAACCTCAAATCTTGGGCTTGAGTAATCCTCTTTCCTCAGCCTCCCAAAGAACTGGGACCATAACTGCCTGCCTTCACGCATGGCTAATTTTTCCATTTTTCATGGAGATGGGGGTCTACCTTTTGCTCAGACTGGTATCAAACTCCTGGGCTCAGGCAGTCCACCCACCTTGGCCTCCCACAGTGCTTGGCTTGGCCCATCTCCTGAAGTTTTTAAGAAATATGATCAATTCTCTTTCTTTCTCTCTCTCAGTAACCTTTAGCTATGTAAATGCAGGCTAAATGGCTATTCACAAATCTCATAGCCTTGTGATTTTCTGATGATATTCCTAGACCAAATTTACCCACAAACTTGTTTTTACTGTTTGTATTCCAGTTATGAAAAAAATAACTGAGCCTAATTTGATCCTAAGGCTTTAATGAAAAACAGAAAGCCTTAGTACTTCATTGTGAAGCTACTCATAACTTAAAAAAAGAAGTCAATATTCTTCTTAAAGGCTCAATAGTAGAGATGGAGAAAACACAGCAGTTTCTAAAGATTTCTCTTGGTGAAGGCTATGAGAATAGTGATCAGCAGGCTTTGGATTGCAGAGTGTTACAGGCACTTGGAAACTGGAGATTGGGTCCTGCTTGGCCCATATTTGGCAGATAAAGGTTTTGGGAAACAGAATAGAGCCAGGTGAGCAAATTCAGAGCTGGCCATAGACCAAAGAGGAAGTGTACCCAGGTGGGTAGTCAGGAATCAGGAGACGACAGACACACAAGGTCGAAGTAATACGAAGGCTCCAAAGTCTGAATTTGCAGGCAGTCATAAACTGAGAATGCCATGAATAGCCAGGAAGCCAGAAAATCAGCAATCTGTGTGAAACACCAGCATAGCAGTGAAAGATTTCGGTCACAGAGACCAAGCCCTGTGTATGATGTAGTTGGAATGGCATGAGCCAGAGAATCTGACCTCGTATCCCTGCCCTACCATGCTCTGTGACCCACAGCAGGTTTCTATGGATCACCTTCCAGCCTGGTGCCTCAGAGCCTGGCACCGAGAAAAGAAATGGATCAGCATAAGACCCGACTTATCACGTGCAATAATAGGGTTTTGCCTACCTTATATTCTTTCTGAAATGATCACAACAAATATTCTTAATAGTAAAGTTATCTGGAAACGTGGAACGTGCCTTGTAACAGGTGATCCAGTAGTTCTCCCTTCTTTTCAACAGCCACCTTCCAGCTTCACTTTCAGCTGGGGCTGAGTCAGGAAATGATAACAGGTGAAAGGCTTATGATTCATACACTTCACAGGGAAGTGAGAAGCAGGAGAGACTCATACTAACACAGCGTTGGGCGTTCACCAGGGGGTTGGGGTATATTTAAATGGTTGATACCTTCTAGAAGCACCTTCCAGCTAGGAATTCCTGTTGGGACGACGATTGTGTCATATTTTCTGTTTTGAACTGAAAATTACCTGCGGTTTTAGAAAATCCCTTGTCAGTTTCTGTTTGTGATCCCTTGGCCTTATTTCTGTTATCAATGAAGTTTCTCTTAGGGAGCTGGCACTCTGTGGGAAGTGTGTATGCATGAGCAAAGGCAGGTATGGACGGAGAGACGAAGCACTTAAAGCTGTGTTTGCAAAGGGAGTATACAGTTTTCCTACGTGTGTTATTTGGAGTAGGCTGTCAAAGGTTGGTGGGTACTTGATAAAAATAATTTCCCACTACAATAATTAAATTATGATGGTATCATTCCCTTGCTTATGAGCCTCAGTGATCCCACATCTCCTCCTTCCCATACCAGTACCATTAATGTGACAAACTTTCAGGATCTAACCCAAGCGGTCTATGTCATTCACTCTCCACCCCTCACATATTAGCCTGAAGTCAAAGTAAATGATCTGAGATTCCTACAGAATCCCATGTTACTTTGGATCTTTGTTAATGGTATGCACCCTATTTGCGATGTTTTTCTCTTTCCACCCCATTTACCTTTTAACTCCTGCTTATGCTTTGCGATCCTAGTTTGGAAATCATCTCTTTCTTCTAGAAAGTCTCCCTTGAATCTCCTGCGAGTAACACAAGTGCCCTGCTAACCACATGTTTCCATAGTATCCTGTGTTTATCTAAATGTACAAAATTATCTTTGTATGCTTTCATGTAAACCTGTTGGAGTGATGTAAACAATTGCTAAAATTACTCATAACAATAGGCATTTGTGAGGTTCAAATGAGATGATGTAGTGAAACATTAGTATTGTTACTGGCACATAAGAAGCAGGCAATATGTGGTAGCTAGTCATATTATTGTTGTTATTATTCATATCATGAAGAAGCTCAGTTTCCTGGATTCTGTGCTGCTCCATCCATTTCACTCACATTCTGTTGTTATGTATATGAAGCAATGATACTGCCAATGAAAATGTCAAGTTCATCTTCATTTATTCATGGTTCTTTTTGATGCTCAGAGTATTATATTGTTATTAAAAAATGTCTTTCCTATTGTTATTGGAAGAAACTGCATTCTTGATTCTTTGATGATGCAAAAGAACAAACAGATCTACGACATGGATGATATAGTGCATTGCATTTCAAAATTTTGCAACTTTTCTCAAGGCCCGTCATTACTACCTTCCTGTCCTTTTTCTAAAATACTTTCTGTTTCCACCCTGCCTCCCTTCCCAGTGCCTGGGACTTTTCCCTGAAGGCCCCTAAATTCATGCAATCTCTGCGTTTTGCCTCTCAGCCCAACCTTTGGACACAAGACTTTATCAGAAAGCCTCCCCCAATGCATATTGGATTTCACCCTCTTTCCTCATTAGGCCCTAAATTTGAATAAGTCTCTCCTTTCTTCAAAAATAAGAAAATCAAAATAAACTTTCTCTTTGCTGTGATGTCTCCTCCTAGTTATTATCATGCTGTTCTCCTTTCCATAGGTACAAACTTCTAGAAAGAGAAGCTTGTATTTCCAAATGTGATTGTAACACCTCTCCTCTTCTTCACCCATTTAGTCTGCCTCTCCATCTCTCTCATACATGCCGTTGTTCTTAAGGTCTATAATCACTACAGCTATCTATTTCAAAAATGTACTTTATTCTATATTCTACCTCAGCAGGACTTAATTTGGTCCTGTGGCTCCCTTCTCTCCTGTCCTTTTAGGTGCTCCTCTTCAACGTTATTTGAATTTTGGTGTTCCATGGCTTTATTCTTGGGTTGCACCTTTTCCCAATCTTCATTCTCTAGGGAAGCTTATCCATTTTCACAATTTCACAATGACACATGCAGATAATTTCCCAATTTATATTTCCAACTAAACCTATGTTCCAAAATCCTTTATGTCTAATTGCCTACTAAATATATTCATTTGGCAGCTCCATGAGCATCTCCCACTCAAAATGTCCACAACCAAGTTCCTATTTCCCACAATTTTACTCCTCCTCCTGTGCTTCAGTTTGGTGCATGACACGACCATCAACTCAGTAGACCAAGTCAGAAACCCCGTTCTTTATATACTTACTATGAATCTATTATATGCCAACTGTTGTAGCACCCAGAATTAAAAAGAAATAGTCATTTTGCCTCAGGAGTTAAAACTAGTAGGGGAGAAATACTTCTTTAGCCCCATCTAATTTATATTGAGATCTCACTGAATTTGTCTCTTTACTGTCTCTCAACCTATCATCTCTTCAATTTCATTCACTGGTTTTAAATGAGCTCTTTGCCAGTTTCACCATATAGAAGCAACTTAATAACTTGCTTTCTCTTCCATTAATATCTATCCTTCAAATTTGTTGCTAATAGAGGAAAGCTTATTTCTTCCTCTTTCTTATATCAATTGGAATGATGTTTTTCCTTAATACCCAATACCTTTGAGTTATTCCCTTACTCTTTTGCATACTCAGAGATCTTGGTGATTTCAGATCCTCCTCTGTGTAGGAACCTCACCCCTTCAATACTGGACCTTGTTCAGAAAGGATTTGAGTTTGCTATAATCCCTTGGGCTCTGACTCTAATTGCTTATGCTCTCTGTGGTTGTTTTCCCTTAGACCTGATCATTTGTTGGTCTAAGTTTGAACCCATTTTTTCATTTTATTCCTTTGCATATGATACATCCTATGATCTGGACAATGAAATTTACTGGTGTTGATTCTATTCCCAAGGTATCATATTATCATTTGTTGATATTATATCAAAATTTCAGAGTCAGGTTTTAAGAGGAAAATAATCCTATGACAGTTGAATCTGGCAAAGTTCATATACCTGCGGATACTTGTTAATGATTCCAGGGTTGAGTCCTCACTATAGCAGGTACCTTGGGTACCTACATCACAGTGCTTTGCCTAACCTCTAATGCCAGCCACAGATGTAAAGAGAAGTTCTCTGCTAGCTCAGACTCCTCAGCTCATCCTGGTATGTTTCAGCATTCTGTCCCAGGGCCTTCTCCTTATCCTCAGGAGTATGCTCAGCATGCACAAATACCCTTTGAAATGTGAGGGAGTTAACACACATGTACTCAATCCTCAATTATCAAAATGTTGGTTCTGAGTGATAAATTCTCCAACTTCCTATTTTATAGCCTAGTTACTTAATTTCAAATTAATATGAGGCTACATTAGGTTACAATGTTTGCACTTATTAGGTACGATCCCTGTCGTAGTTGTGTCCCTAACCCAGGAAGTGTGCCATATACCCCTACATTGTGTCCATTAGATGGAAATATGCCAATCCTCCTCTGTTCTGCCCCCTCCCCAAAACTTGAATTACATTGAGTTTTTCTCTTGTGTGGGTATTAGTTGGTCTACTGGCTTCATGTTAGTATTGAATACATTGGATTGGAGTACATTACTTACTTTTCCATTCTTGTGATCCTTTACTAAAGCTATCTAGGTTGATACAAAAGATGTAAAGTATACATCTTTTTCATTGTCAAATAGTATTTCATGGTATACATCTACCAGAGTTTATTAGTCTATTCATAAGTTGATGGGCACTTGGGTTGATTCCACATCTTGGTGATTGTAAATTGAGATGCGATAAGCAATCTAGTGCAAATTTCCTTATGATAAAATGATTTTTTTTCCTCTTTGGAGGAGGAACCTCACCCTGTGTAGGAACCTCATCCCTTGAATACCAAACCTTGTTCAGAAAGGATTTGAGTTTGCTATAATCCCTTGGGCTCTGACTCGTATGACTTACACTCTCTCTGGTTGTTTTCCCTTAGACCTGGTCATTTGTTGGTCTAAGTTTGAAACCATTTCTTCATTTTATTCCTTTGCTTATGATACATCCTATGATCTGGACAATGAAATTTACTGGTGTTGATTCTATTCCCAAGGTATCATATTATTATTTGCTGATATTATATCAAAAATTTCCTACAACCTACAATTTCCTACAATAGTATCTATAATAGGTACTATTATACCTATCTTGAGTGTCTTACTTGTACTGTTTCACATCTTACCTTTGTTTAATTCTTAATAAACTATTTACTTGTTTAAAAAAAATTTTTTTTTCCTCTAACCCCCTCACCCTAGTAATGTGTTGTAGGATCAAATGGAAGGTCTATTTTGAGTTCTTTGAGGAGCTGCCATACTTGTTTCCAAAGAGGTTGTGTTGGTTTTCAATTCCACCAGCAGTGCAAAAGTGTTCCCTTCTCTTCACATCTGTGCCAGCATCCACAGCAGCAATCTTGAAAACACACTTATATTGATTTTTACTTTTCTCCACCTATTTTCTCCACTCCTTCCTTTCTGCTACCTGAGATCATCACCAAACAAATCAGTACTTCGAAGTCTTTTTCAGGCTTTGATTTTATGGGAAATTAAAATGAAGATATTTGGATATTTGAGGTTATATAATGGGTCTACGTGATGAATGACTGTATACAGCTAAATAGAATTTTATTCTTGGGCTGAGGACCCCTTAGTTTCTAGATGTATAATATTGATAATGATGACAATGTAGTATCTGAAAGATTAAAGCATAATGGATGTAAATCATAAGCAGTGTCAAGGTCTCAATTTAGTTATTTACCAAGGAATTCTCTTGATTCTCTTGCTTATTGGTATTTGTAGGCAAGTAAAAGCCATATTTTTCGCTTAGAGATAACGTATGTTATTAACTTAACCTAATAGCATTGTTACACAGTAGATAACTACGACATCAAATGAAATGCATTAACCCTTGAAGGAAATGGAAATCATCTTATTGACAGCACATTTAAGTTGAGTTTTAAATGTGTTGTAGAAGTATTTTTTAGAAGTGAGATGAATATATCAAGGGGCAAAGGACAAGACTACACTTCCTTCATTCTGGTAGACATAATGGCAATTGCCCTGACCTGGTCTTCCTATCTGTAGTCCTTTTTCATTTTCTTTTTTAATAATTATGGGTACATAATAGTTATACATCTTTATAGGGTACATGTGATGTTTCAATATAATGTGAATTAATCAAGTCAGGATAATTGGGGTATCCAGTGCCTTAGGCTCCAGTCCTTTTTTCTTCATGGCAAACAGAGAGAGCTTCCTAAAACACAGAAACTGATCCAGTTGTTCCCACGTTTTAGGCTTTTGATGGTTGACTTCTCTTTCTCATAGGATGACATCTACTGCACGTAATTTACCATGCCTTTTATGAGCTGTTCCTTGCACACCGGCAGCCTGATCCTAGATCCCGCCCCCTCCATTACTTGCAGTCAGCACCAACCAGGAAACACTTTTGAGTAAGTCTTGAAATATGCCCCGTTCTCTGCCTCTGGGCTTTGAACTGCCTAAACTATGTATCTTGAAAACACTTTTCCTTTTTTATTTGGTTGACCTAATTTAGGTTGTTATATTTTTCCAGATCTCTTTGTTTGGTCCCTAAGAATGGATGTTCATTTGTCTTGTAGCAAAAACCTGTTAATTTCCTTGATTGCAATTTATTCACTTTTGTCCCCTGTATATGCAGCTGAGGAATGACTTCCAAAGATATCCAGGTACTAATTCCTGGAACCTGTGAATGTTACCTTGTATGGCAAAAGAAACTGTGCAGATCTGAATAAATTAAGGATTCTGAGGTAAGCAAATTAAATGGATAATCTAGATGGGTCCTAAATGCAATCATAAGCATCCTTCTGTGAAGGACACAGAGGAGATTTGACACATAGAAGAGGCAATGTCACCACTGAAGCTGTGCTGCTGACTTTAGAGACAGAGGAAGGGGTCCACAAGCCAAGGAGTGCAAGGACTGCAACTTGAGAAGCTGGAAAAGGCAACAAGGAAAGAGATCGCACCCCTAGATACTCTGGAGGGAACTTAACACTGCAGGTACATTGATTTTTCCCATTTAGACTGATTTTGGACTTCTGAACTGCAGAACTGTGAGGCGATTAATCAATGTGTTGTTGTAAGTCACTGAATTTGTGGTGATTTGTTACAAGAATCATAGGAGACTAATATACTGTCTAGAATTTTTTTTTTTTTTGAGACAGAGCCTCAAGCTGTCACCCTGAATAGAGTGCTGTGGCATCACAGCTCACAGCAACCTCCAGTTCCTGGGCTCAAGCGAGTCTCCTGCCTCTGCCTCCCAAATAGCTGGGGCTATAGGCACCTGCCCCAATGCCTGGCCATGTTTTTGTTGCAGCCATCGTTGTTGTTTGGTGGGCCCGGGCTGGACTCGAACCTGCCAGCTCAGGTATACATGGCTGGTGCCTTAGCCTGTTGAGCCACAGGTGCC
>CAUYON010191440.1:0-14669 GCA_963573935.1 Arctocebus calabarensis
TTTTTTTTTTTTTGAGACAGAGTCTCACTGTGTCACCCTTGGTAGAGTGCTGTGACATCACAACTCACAGCAACCTCAAATTCTTAGACTTGAGCGATTCTCTTGCCTCAGCTTCCTAAGTAGCGGGGACTACCAGGAACCCGCCACAACGCCCGGCTATTTTTTTGTTGTTATAGTTGTCATTATTTTTTTTAGCGGGCCCAGCTGGGTTTGAACCTGCCAACCCTGGTACATATAGTTGGTGCCCCAGCCACTGAGCTACAGGCGCCACACCATTTTGTTCACTATTGAAAAGTATAAGCATCTTAATGGTTCAAGTTGACTACTATACTTAGCTGTTGTTTTTTAGTATTTTTAATTCTAATAATTTCTGAGTCTAAAATTTACAGCCCTATCTTAATTTTCTTAAAAAGTCATACCAAGTAGAAAAGTCACACAGTATTAGAAATTGTACCTGTAAAAATAAGTTCATTCCATTCCAAATACCAATCCCTCTGTTCCCCTTCCCAGAGGTAGCTGCTTATTTCCTTTGTATTATTCTTTAAATATTCTGTGCCTGTGCATGTGTACACACACGTACATATTTTAATACAATTGAAAGTCTGTTCTACATTCTTAGTTTTAATTTTTTACTTGAGATGCATATTTTGAAGTTTATTCTGTGCCAGAATATGGAGATGTTTCTTAATTTGTAAATGGCTGCCTAACATTTATTTAGAAGTATGTATTATAATTTATATGTAACTTGTTTCTAAAATGTTTATACGTACAGGCAGTGATTTAGTCATTTTTCTTGTTACAGATTTTCAATCATATGTTGAATAGCTCTCCCTCTTTTCACTAAAAGAAAAGTGACTTGGGCAGCGCCTGTAGCTCATCGAGTAGGGCGCCGGCCCCATACACCGAAGGTGGCAGGTTCAAACCCGGCCTCGGCTGAACTGGAAAACATAAAAACAGCTGGGTTTTGTGGTGGGCGCCTGTAGTCCCAGTTACTGGGGAGGCTGAGGCAAGAGAATCGCCTAAGCCCAGGAGTTGGAGGCTGCTGTGAGCTGTGTGACGACACAGCACTCTACCGAGGGTGATAGAGTGAGACTCTGTCTCTACAAAAAAAAAAAAAAAAAGAAAAATGACTCCATCAGAGTTAAACAAGAGTCAGTTACATAGTTTGTTTACATACCTTGTAACATTTTAAAAATTATCTTCTCCACTTAATAATAGACCTCTTTAAATGAGACTACAGTAGGTTGACAGAATAAGAGAAGTAAATTCATTGTAGCTGACTAAACGGTGATATTTACACTTAGGATTTCCTTTTCTTTCTGAGTTTCAAGTTTGAGAATAAAGGATCTTTGAATCAGGAGCAGTACTAGGTACTTGCGACAAGGGCCTATCTTTGATTTTTCACATAGTTGGAGATACACTGGAGCACCATTAGGTTTGTTCCATCAGACCCTATTATTTAGGATTGGTGAAAGAGGAGAATAGGGACAGAAGATTGAGGTGAGAGCAATAAATCTTAATTAGCTTTCTCCATTTCTGTCCCATGCAGGAGCCAGATGTGTCTTTAACTCATTCCCTTAATGTAAACTATATATTACTTAAGACTTTGCTTTTACCTACAATTGATATTTTAATCAGAAAGAAAAATTGGGAAGAAAGGCCTTTAAAGGAAAGATCAAATAGAATTATTACAGACAGAATCCATTTTCATTTCTTATTGTTTTTCCTCAAAATGGGAAAACAAGAAATCAAGACAATGCTTTTAGAAATTTTCCTCCAAAATTGACAATAATGGGACTTGATTTTTACCTGTAAAAAGCCCAAGGTTCTTAGAATGTTGGTTCTGCTCAACATGGTCAGAAAAAACCTCTTAGTGATATAGGATGGGAAATATATAACATAGAGCCTGAGTAATACAAGCATTTTTTCTAAAGCATTAATTACATCAAAATTCCTTCAAATACTGGCTAATTGGTTCCTAAATATGGAAATATTCATAAGAAATAGAATATATGTATTCAAATTTATACATGCTTCAGGTTTTCTAATGTGAGTATACGTGCTATAAATTTACGGGTAAGCATTACTTTACCTGCATCCACAAGTTTTATGTGGTATATTCATTCTCATTCTGTTCAAAATATTTTCTAATTTCCTTTGAGATTCTTTGACTAGTGGATTATCAAGACATGTTAATTTCCAAGTATTTGGAAATGCTCTTTTTATCTTTCTGTTAGTGGTTTCCAGTTTAGTTCCATTATGATTTGAGAGCAAACTTTGTGTGGTTTCAGTTCTTTTAAATTCATCAAGGTTTTTGATGACCCAGAATATAGTCTGTCCTGGCAAATGCTTCATGTGTAGTAAAAAAGAATGTGTCCTGGGCGGTGCCTTGGCTCAAGGAGTAGAGTGCCAGCCCCATGTACTGGAGGTGGCCGGTTCAAACCCAGCCCCAGCCAAAAACTGCAAAAAAAAAAAAATTTGAAGAATGTGTCCTGCTGGTTGTTGGATATAAGTGCCTCAATTTTAAACTGGATTCTTTCTCTTTCTCTTTTTTTTTTTTTTTTTTTTTTTTGGCAGTGGTGTATTGTTTGTAACCAAGGGGACATTTGGACAACTTACATGTGAGTGGCAGTATAGCTTTGATGAATTTACTAAGGAGCCATTCATTGTTCATGGGAGAAGATTGCGCATTGAAGCAAAGGTGTGTTGAATAGATATTTTTTGAAAACTGGTACTGAAAATCCCTTTCAACTAGTCTTCCTTTTTAATGTTTCTGCCTCTTTTATAAATGTTGTTTTGTCTTGATATGGTTTCCTTTACATCTGCTGTTTTACTCAGGCTTAAGGAAAAGAAAACTAGGCCAAGAAAAAATATGCTGTGTTCTATGCTGTAACATTGACAGCAAAATTCCTGGGCCCTCATTTCTTATTTAGTTATAAAACTCCACTTTCCCACATAGGAAGTAATGGGCAGTAGATATTAGCCTATGTTCTAGGCCATACTGCTTTCTTGGCTTTTTTCATCTTTTTTCCTTTTCTAAGTATAATACCTTCTCTTATCTCCTTAGTTTCTTCCCCTTCTACCTTTTCTTGAAAACTTCTATCAGCAGTCATCCTGTTTGGCTTGTTTTTTGTTTGTTTTTTTTGTTGTTGGAGACAGGGTCTCGCTCTATTGTTGCCCAGGCTAGAGTACAGTGGCATCAGCATAGCTCACTGCAACCTCAAATTCCTGGCTCAAGCAATCCTCCTGCCTTAGCCTCCCAAGATGCTAGGATTATAGGCATGAGTCAGCATCCTGGCCCCAGTTCGTTTAAGTAAAAGAATCTGATTTCTTCTGAAGTATATATTTGCACGGGTACCTTAATTATGGGGATTATTAGACTAGTAAAACTTCCACCTTGTTTCTTCTGTGACCTTCACCATAATTACAGAGGTAAACACCATCCTTGTCCTCAATACTTTTACTTCTTTCTATTTGTTCCTCCAATGCTTAATATCTACTTAGAATGTTCTCTCCCACAGATACTAAAAAAGAATACTCAAAGAGTGGAAGAAAATCATCTAGAATCTAGGACTCACCCTGATTTGATTCTAAGCTACATTCTTACAACATGTCTGGTTTCAAGTATCATAAGTACACGCATGTATACATACACACAATGCACATACCCGTATACCACATATATGTGTGTGTATATATACATATATATATGTGCATGCATAAACATATGTTTATTATTTTTGACCTGGACTCAATTATGATTCCATGGCCAAATATTAAGAATTATCTGGAAAATTATTTAGAGAGGAAAAACAGTGGAACTACTCCCTGACTTATCTCCTTCCCATTCTTTATATTAACCATATATGACTTTATAAATTGAAATCTCAGGTTTTGTTACAATGTCGTCTTTTCCATTTGTTTTCATTCTTCTCAGTTCCTCACTCGTGATTTTTTTAAGGTATATGATTTGTGTAAGGTGATGCTGTAAGCATCTACTAATAAAACTTGATGGCATTTTTAATTGTATTTCTACAACTAGATTTCCTTTTTAATGGATTTATTTGTTCTATTTTTAGGAACGTGTGAAGTCTGTATTCCATGCCAGAGAGTTTGGAAAAATAATTAACTTCAAGACCCCAGAGGATGCGAGGGTAAATAAAACGAATATTTTATTTAAACAGATAATAGCTACTCATTCCAAAGCTGTGTAAATGTTCCACCTATTAGGGAAAAAGGAATTTTTTTAAAGCCATGTAAATGGATTATTTTTTAAGGTTGATAAGATTTTTTTTTTTTTTTGAGACAGAGCCGCAAGCTGTCACTCTGGATAGAGTGCCGTGGCAATTGCAGCTTACAGCAACCTCCAATTCCTGGGCTCAAGCGAGTCTCTTGCCTCTGCCTCCCAAATAGCTGGGACTACAGACGCCTCCCACAATGCCCAGCCATTTTTTGGTTGCAGCCGTCATTGTTGTTTGGCAGGCCCGGGCTAGATATGAACCCGCCAGCTCAGGTTTACGTGGCTGGCGCCTTAGCTCGTTGAGCACCGAGCCAAGATTTTTTTTTTTTAATTTGCTATTTATGTTTTGACAGTTTTTAGTATATGTAATCAGACAATATTTCCCTCAAACTTTCTTTCACTAGATTTAATACACCTACTTATTTTTCAAACCAAATTATTCCATCCTATTTTAAATCCTAACTATAATACTTTAAAAAAAAAAATCAATGAATAAAGAAAGTATTACATTCTGGTGTTAATCTATCAGCTGTAGCAGGGAAAGTATAGCCCTACATTGTTGATTTCTCTACTACATAGCTACAGTTATTTAAAAAAAAAAAGTTACCATGGCATGGGACAGGCCTGTAGTCAGAAAATCAGCCTTTGAGTACTGATTCGTGCCTTTTTAACTAGAACCTTGGATGAAGTCAACTAACCTCAGTGTCTTCAAATTGGGAATGATATGAACCGAAAAGCACTGTTTGTACATTAGGGATTGTGGCAATTAAAAGACTGTACACTAGCAAGAAAAAGCAGCTGTGGAGTTGATTCTCTGACCTTATTGATCCTAAGATGCTTTTCTGGGACTCTGAATGCCCCTCACTATGTCATGGACCTTAGAACGTGGTGCTCCTTTACTTGGTCCCTAGGTCTCCTGCCACTGAACACAGGTACCTGGCCCCCTGCCTCCTGCTACTCTCTGGTCCTGTCTGCATATGACTAGTTAGCAGTTGACTCTTACATCTGGACCCAGACTAGGGGCCTCTCCCACTCCTACCCCCCACAAATACCTTGGACCAGTTAGCATGTGTTATGCGATTTTCTGTCTGTGCATTGTGGCAACACTAGCATACTAATAGTAGAAAACAGAAAGAGGGGGGCAAGTTACAATGAGGAATAAAGTGACCGGAGCCTTCATATGCGCGTCACCTGGAACAGGGAGACAGAATAGAACGTGGTACTCAAGACTTCTAGGCTGCCTTCTTTCATGTCACGGAAGAAAATTACCACCTATTTCAATTTCTCTGTAATGTAGTTCCCATTTAATCCCTGTGACCATTTGACTTTATATCCGAGAGAGGTGGTTTTTAAACCTCCTGCTCTTCTAGAAACATCCAGAGAAGGCTACTGAGCTCAGTTCTCTTTCTCTGCTTATTTTAGGGCTGTTCTTACTAAGTTCTTCCTAAGTGAAAGGGGCACAAACATCTCTGCTAAATCTTTATATACTGGAATAACCCCAGGATTGCCCCCATGTTTTTTAACTGTCATGCAGGCCCAATAATATTGGACATTATTGGTAGAAAGGTTTGCATTATATTTTATTTTTGTAATTTCAAATTCTTTTAGAATAGAAAAGGTATCGTGCAGCACATAAATGAGCATTTTGTTATGCACTACCTACTGTAGAATTGTATGTATTCCTGTTTAATCAGTAGAATCCTATATATGGAATCATGGAGGTTTGTTATACAGAATTGGTACAAGTTGGAAGGAATTTTGCAGAAATATCTTTTTACTATTTCAGCTATGCAATCCAGCTGACAAAATTACTCTTTCTCTCAGGATGGTTCATTTTACTTTTCTTATTCTGAAAATAAACGTTCAAGTTCAGAGATCTTAGAAAACCATTCCTGCTGTTAATCAAACCCTGTACCACTGTCCCTGAGCCATCCAACCCATTTAAGTTTGTGATTTCTCTGCAGGATAATTTTTATGTATTGGCCGTCAGTATACACCTACATAAAACTGGAAAGTCAACTTCCAGATTTCCATTCATTACATTTTATTTCATTGCAAGTTCATTGAAGTAAGCAAATGTCGGTTTATTTTCTCACAACAGTGGATCCTCACAAAGCTGGAAGAAGCAAGGGAACCTTCTCCGAGTCTCTGATGGAGAATACAACCTGAAGACACACAGCAATAAATTGTTACAGCTTCTGGATACCTTCCAAAACCTGTTTGAGAAGAAATAATTTCAAGTACCGTGTATTGTACATGCTTCAAAAAAAATCAGAATCAGGTAAAACAACTTTGTGATTAAAATACTTTCGCTCTTCAGAGATCCATTCAGTTTTCTAACTTATATCAATGCATCTGTTTGTAATTCTGATTATTTTATAAAGGAAGAAACATTTCTTTTATGAATCTTAAATATTTGCTCCAAGTTAATTTCTGCAGTGGTGGAGAGTTTACCCACAATTATTTTCCACATGGAACCAAGTTTAACCTTCCTGATACATCTTTTAGACTCCTATCATGCTTATTTCAGATTCCCTGACTGATGGATAAAGGATCAAATCAAACATTGCGTCAGTGATACCAAGAGAACTTTGGTAGTGGTTTCTTCAGAATCATGAAGTTCTTTTTACAGATAAATATTTTGGTATTATTTTCCTTATTTTTTTAAAATAAAAGATAGATTTGAATTATACTTAAAATGCATAGCATGATTATGAAAAATAATCTTTTTATATAATGTATACATAGATTGACTAATCCTTCTTCAAGCCTCGCCTTAAGAAAGCTTAAAGAAATAAGTTATCATACCCAAAAAGGGAAGGTCTCTCTCAGAACTTCAGCCTGTGAAATACTTTCTCAAGCCAACTCCGTGAGATCTACTTACTTTACCCAGGAAATGTTTCTAATAGAGTGCTGATTTCAAAGAAAAATTTCTAAAGCCTTAACAATACCTACTTTTATTCATTGGTAACATGAAATAAGCAAATTTGCAACTTCTCTAGATATAGCAGTTATACTTCATAAGAGAATGCCTCTGGTAAGTAAAGGGATGTACCTTGAAATGGAACTCAGTAACTGGTCCTGTTAACAATAGATTGAGAATTTCTGGTTTGCTTTCTCTAGTTATTCCAGTGAACATCACTTCTTTCAATGTACAGCACATAAGTACAAACAGTATGAGCTGTACATTAGTGAAGATTAAAGACATGGGATTTTTTTTTTTTTTATCTTGGTTTTGGTCCAAGATTTGTGCACTTTAATGTTAATGGACTGTTTCAAGTAAAAAAGATACGAGTATGTGATTGTGAACTATAAAAGGAATGATGCAGTGTCTTTTTCAGTCACTGACTAATAGTGAATGTTTGATGCATGTTTTGTGCACTGCCAAATTATTGTAAAACTGTTCTTGGAATTGAAAACTCTGTATAATAAATGATTGTAAAATTCTTCTCAGGTTCTTCAAACCCTTGCTTTGTTGTAAAGGATAAAATAAACAGCATGCCAGATTGTAATTGTATTTTTTGATGATCAAATGCTTTTACTAAACACTATTGATGTCTCTATGATTACTAAAATATTATTATCATTAGTATCCTCAGAATGCTTTCTTCTTTGCTGAACATAAATTGAACCAAAGGTGACAATTTCAAACTATATAAAAATGTGTGTCCCCGTGATAATCTGTCTCTGCTGCCAAGCTTCGCCACCAGTTTTGCATTCATCCGAATTAAACCTAAGAGTAGAGGTAATTAGAAGGCTTGCATCCGATTGTCTTTATCCAAAATGTAGCTTTACTAGAGTTCCATTCAGTGCCATTAATTAAATACTTCATTACAATCTTCACTGTCAGGGTATCAGCATTCTCAGAAAATTATAGACACATAACTCCCTGGGTATACTGCAGTGAAGTGGAAAAGCCTAAAGTAGTAAACACAGATACTCTTCTGGTATCCTCTGGCAACCAACAAGAGGGTCTTGTAACGAGTTCACATACAAAGCCAAGTGTGTCTATTCCTGTTCCCTTACTATGAGAAGCTACATATCTCTTCTTCTTCCTTTACCAGCTAGCTGCCCATCACCTGTTCCTATCATTTCCTCTCTCTACATCAGAGACATCATAGTTTCACAAGTTGTATATTGATGGTTTTTGAAGATTGCCTTCATCTAAAAGAACATTGATAAAAATGAGTCAGTCTTTTTAGCACCACATTCTATAACTTAAAGACTTTAGGATTTTTCCTAGGGCCTGGTTAGTACAGCTGAGTTGTTTTCTGGGCCGTAAATAATCATTACCACCTTTAACCATTCCTTCCCTGCCCCTCTTCCCATAATCCTAACCCATTTGGAGGCAACTATCCTATGGCCTCCAAATAATAATAAAAACTTAATTTACATGATCTCTGTCATTTTTTCTGATGGTGAATAATAGCAGTAATATCCCAGGGAATATCTCCACACCTAGCTTACCTCTTAGAAACATCACACAAATTAGTAGTATCCTATGCCTGTTTGGTTAAAAAAAAAAAAAAACAGACACTACTCAGTGCTACATTTTCTACACCTTGGTTATTCAGTTATCAGTTACCCATATTAGCTGATCCTTCAGACTATGCCAGTGCTGCCTTGCTTAGGCCCCTACATTGAAAAGATTAGGACAACGCACTTGGCTAGTTTGTCTGGAGGAGCCGAAAGTGTGTGCCATATACAAGCAGAAGCGTCAGGTGGCTCTGCTATTTCATGGCCCAGCCAACACAATTCAGATTTAAGTTCCAGGGCCACTGCTTTTTACCTTTTGTCAAAATTAACCAAAATCCTCAAGCACAGTGTTTTTCAAACTGTAGGATATAAAATTCAATACAACACACAGCTCAAGAGCAGCATATTTAAAAGTGAAATAGAAAAGAAAATAGAGAAGAGTAACAGAGCATGTAAAAAGGTTATGTAGCATCTCCTAAAATGTTAAGTTAAATATTCTCTATATTCTGTGTACACTGGGTCACAATATGTAGTGCTTTCCAATGTGAAATGCAGTATTGAAGTAAATAATAAAAAGCTTTAAAGACAGCTTAGGAGACATGGGCCATCCAGTGGCTGTCAGAACAACCTGGATAGTGTGAAGCCTGACCTTGGATAAGGAACAGCAAATCCTCAGGAAGTCTTCAGAGTGTAAGCACTAACTTTCTCTTTAGTTTAAAATAGATTGCTCTTGCTTTGATTTATAAAGTGTTTTCCTTTCTTGCTGTTTATCAGATACTTTCAGATGACTCAGTGGAATAAGAAAAAGCATAGAAGAATTAGATCTATAAGCAGCACCCAGTAGAGGCCACAGGCTATCAGTTAACTAGCTGTATTTGGACCTCTTTACCGCTAAGCATTTTACTGTAATCTGGAGACAGAAATTTTCCTTTTGAGTAAGTTGAATTTGCTCCATCTGCCTTTCAAAAATATGGGTGGTGAAGGCCTTTAAAAAAATATGGGTCTTGGGTGGCGCCTGTGGCTCAAAGGAATAGGGCGCTGGCCCCATCTGCCGGAGGTGGTGGGTTCAAACACAGCCCTGGCCAAAAACTGCAAAAAAAAAAAAAATGGGTCTAATATGTAGGGCACACCATTACAAGGCCAAAATAGTCATTTACTGGGGAGTGCTATATAAATGTCGATGCATTTTAACTAAAGATAATGGATTTCATCATTACTTTAAGATCCAAGTAGAAAATGTTGATAATCTATATCCCATATGCAGGATCAATATAGAACTTAGTCAGTCTGATTTTCTTTGGTGCTATTCAGTATCACATACAGTATCACATATTTCCTTTTGAAAGGAAACCCATTCATTCACCTGCCTAATCCTTTTAAAATGTACTTTTGAAGTTATTCCTTATTTTTAATGCAAACCTAATTAAGCTAGGATGAGTATGTTAAAATTTTATGATTCTTGTCATATTTCAGTTGTTGGCCAATATGGTTTATTTGTGCAATCAACTTTTCTGTCACAGTTGACCTGTAGTATTTATTTCAGAGCCCTCTGAAAAGCAAAGCCAGCACATTGTGGAGATGCCACGTCCTACTCTCTTCCAAACTTCATTCATGTTTCTTTAATTGAAACCTTTTTCTACTTTATTTCCTCTTTTATAAAATAAGTTTTTCTGTGACATTTTAAAAGTATTTTTCTTTAGAATTACAGATTAGTTCTATTTTTTTAAAGCATTATGACATTAAAAAAAAATTGTAATTTTGGTTATCCAGAAAGCTCCATGAGAAATGTAACTTCAAATTGTATACGTTGATAAAGGTGTATTTTTAAATTTATTACTTTATGTAAATACAAGTTAATTTGTATTATAATTTAACACTTGCTATGATAGATAGCAAACGGCTATGATGGAAAATCTGAACTATTCATTTAGTATTACTTTGATACCTTAATAATTTCCTTCCAGGGAAGTCCTTGTAACAAGAAACCCTGTGAGACTGGTATAATGAAATGTCTAATAATCAGAATTTACTTCAAAGTAGAACATGTTGGAAAACCTCAGCATTTCCGTTAGGCCTTCATACTTTAGCATTCGGGTAGTTACCGAAAGGTTCCCAGTCCTTGGACTGAAAAACATTGAAGTAAAAATGTGGCATGTGCTGCCCTGAAATATTCTATCAATTATGTTATACTCACAAACTTAGAAATTATATTTGGGGCTTGTTACAAGGTCAGAGAGAGTAATGTTAAGACTTTTTAAAATGATCATCTCTGTATGTGACTTGTGTATTATACATAAAAATGAAATTTTCAGGAAAAGTGCACTTTAAGAATACTTTCTCTAATTTTTATATGGACCAAACAATCTGTGCTAAGCCTTTGGAATGCTTATTCTTTGGTGAAAATGTCGTTGGTTATGATCATTAGTTTTATGATTATTTTTTGCATCGCTGCAATATTTCCTTCATGTCACTGTTCCTGAGCCCTCTTTTCTGTAGGCTCCACTCAGTTGCCTGTTACAGTCTCTGCCTTGCTTGGGCACATTTTGATAAGATAATTTATAAACACAAATGTTTACAGTGAAGTTCTTCCTCTTGAAACTGGCCTGGTCTTTTTTTTTTTCCCCCCTAAGAATTGGTTAATAATTCTTACTAATGACTTTCTTTCTAAACAATATTTCTTGGTATTTGGTAGCTTTGGATTGCATGGTAAAATGCCCATTTTAACCATGTATACCTTTTTCAAATAAATCGAGTCAAATAAAGATTTCTGATCTTCATTGTGCTTCTGTTTTTAGTTTGGGGCTAGAACTAGAAATAATATCAAGTAGCCTTTACTTGTCTATCTAAGTTCCACCCGCAGTGGGGCCTAAATGAATGTGAATAAATAACAGGTTGCCCATGATCCCAGTTTTTCAAAGCAGACAGCAATTCAGCCCCGTGTAAAAGCTTTGGGTAGTGATACTTAGTAAATTCTTAACTACCAGTGCTGTGCCTGTCACCTAAGAAACCTTTAAATGGCTCATCTCAGGAAAACATTTTTATTTCAGATTGAGGGTACATACAACTAGGTTTCATTGTTTCAGTGAATTATGAAAAGAAGTCTGAATTGTAGTTGAGTCTTTCACCCAAGAGGTGTGCCATATACCCCTACATTGTACCTGTTAGGTGGGGACCTACCAGACCCCCTCCCCACTTCTTGAATTTGTTTTTCTCTCTCATGTGGGCTGCCTGTAGTTGTTAATCTTTTAGTGTCAACTTAGTAAGATATCTTGGGCAACCCATGTACTCAATAGTACAATGAATATTCCCCACATCCATCCAGATAAAAAAGGTACAAAATCTCCATCTTTTTTATGACTGAGTATTGCATGGTATACATTACATACACCACAGTTTATTAATCCATTCATGTGTTGATTGCCCCTTGGGTTGTTAATGAGTATATTTTGAAAGCACTAGGGGAGAATTTTCTACCTGCAGAATCAGTATTGGCAGAGGTGATCAATTCTCCTCTGACATGGAGAGTTTTGTCCTTGAATTAAGAAAATGATACTGTTGTCATTAATGATTTGAATGATTAATTCCAGATAACTCTGGTGCAACTAGAGTGATCATAAAGCCATCAGTTTCTTTTATGCTTTGTCAACCAATAACTAACTCAATGCTAGAAAGTGCTTAAAATAAGAAACAGGATTCCACAGTGCTTAATTTCCCTGATTGATTACTGGATTCTCTTGAGCCCTTTTCATGTTAATTGGCCACAACTATTCCAGTGGGAGGGCGGAGTTTTCTTGCTTTTTTTTTTTTTGAGGCAGAGCCTCAAGCTGTCACCCTGGATAGAGTGCTGTGGCATCACTCCAATTCCTGGGCTCAAGCGAGTCTCCTGCCTCCACCTTCCAAGTAGCTGGGACCACAGGCACCCGCCACAACGCCCGGCCATTTTTTGGTTGCAGCCATCGTTGTTTGGCAGGCCCGGGCTGGATTCGAACCCGCCAGCTCAGGTGTACGTGGCTGGCGCCTTAGCCCGTTGAGCCACAGGCGCCAAGCTGGAGTTTTCTTGCTTTTTATGTTTCTAGATATCCTGAGGAGCTACAGGATATCCCTTTCTTCTCTTGTGCAAAACTACCTTGGCTATTTGTGGCCCTTTACTGTCCCAGATAAATTTTAACATTGGTCAGGTTCCACAAACATTCTTGCTGTTGCATTTATCTCTTGAGTGAGGATTCTTTTTTAAAGTTTAGTATCTCTATTGTAGCATCATTACATATAAGCACAATTTCATTTTTCCCAGCACTGATGCTCTTCTTTAACAGCTTCACATTTGAAATTTTTCCCACAAAATAAGAACATGACTGTCCAATAACTGGCTGAAAGGCAGCTATAGGAATGCTTACGCAGTATAGAACCAACACAGATACATCACATGGACTGATTTCAAATGTATTTATCACACCTTAAATCCTAAAATGGACTTTTGTGTATGTGTGTGCATGTGCACCCTCAGATAAAAGGTAGAAACAAACCTATCTTGGGTCCTTAGTCTGAAGCATTCTGTGCTTCCCAGAAGATTTGGCTTTTGCTTTACCCAGCCAGCTACCAAGGGCATGCCAACATGAGTACAGACCTGCCCAAAAAAGGGGAAACTTAAAAAGTTTGAGTTACTACCAAGATCACAGTATTTTCCTTTTCTGGACCAAACAATCAACCATGACCCCTAAGAAACACAACATAATCCAGTGTTAATAGCAGAATAGTGTATTCGTTAGCCTACTCAGAAAGGCACAGCATACATCATTCAAACACAGCAATCTGTGATGGCCACCACCACGTGGGTTTTTAGCCATTTCATAAGTTTAAAAGACCCGGTCATATACTTTGGGGGGGAAACGTATGCGTATATACACACACCAGCGTACATACACCATATACAGCCCATATGTCAACTGGCTTCATGCGTATCAAATTGTGGCAAAACTAAATTAGATATGCTGATGTATTAATTTAGCTTAGAAATTAACACACAAAGAACTTTTAAAAACATCTTTGGTGGCATGTTAAAGAAGTCATACTTCAGTGTGGAGAGAGAAAAACTCTCAATTAGAAATGTCTCTAACTTACATGAGTTAATAAAAAGCTTCAAACCCATTGATATTCTTTTAAAACAAAAAACAAAACACCCACATTAATTCCAGAGGTCTCAAGGCATAAATCAACGAGCCCCTCTGTTACATAATTTTTAATGGCTATTTTTAAACACACTTTAATTTAAAAATAAACAGCAAATCACAGCGGCCTCTTAAAAATCCATAAAATACCAAATTCAAAAGTTACATAAACTCTTACAGCCAAAAGCCAAGGAGAGAATTATAAAAACAATCTGAGAATTAAAGACCTTTCAGTATTTTGGTAAACTCAAATATTGTCCAGGTGCCATCATCATCCCATCCCTGTGATGGGCGCCTGGCCCAGGGCTGGCTCAGGTGATGTCAGAAGCACTTGCAAACTCAAGGAGAGGAGCTTGTGAACAAGTCTTTGCTCCAGGGGAGGGATGTGCGGCAGCTTTTAAACTAGGTTGAATTCCCTCAGGTTTAGTTGGAGAATCGTGTCTTTGACAGCAGCAAACACAAAGCGGATATTCTCTGTATCCGTAGCACAGGTGAAGTGGGAGTAGATCACTTTCTCTTTGTCAGGATTCTGGTCTTGGTAAAGCTTCAGGATAAAGTCTCTGGCTGCTTTAACATCCTGCTTTGGTCCTAGTCACAAATGTAATCAGAGGAATAAGAAAGAGGCCCTATGATGTCCTCCCCAAAACCCTTTTTTTTTTTTTTTTTGAGACAGAGCCTCAAGCTGTCACCCTGGATAGAGTGCCGTGGCATTGCAGCTCACAGCAACCTCCAATTCCTGGGCTCAAGCGAGTCTCCTGCCTCCACCTCCCAAGTAGCTGGGACTACAG
>CAUYON010191441.1:0-21801 GCA_963573935.1 Arctocebus calabarensis
GGAGGAGATGGGGAAAGACTGGGAGAGAAACGGAGAGAGCTTCTCTCTCCCCACTAGAATTTTCTCCCTCTACCAGGTGCCTTAATGTTTTCTGTATTCTTTTCTGTGAATAAATTCTGTCTTACAAAAAAAAAAAAAATAAATAAAATAAAATCTTGGATTACTCCATCTGTAGTGTGAACCATATTATTTGCTGCCCAAACTGACACTCTTTGAGAAAGGGTGCTGATGATAATCATAGGCAACTGGTATACACCAGATTTTGTGGTCACCTTCTCCACTCAGCAGTTTGCTGAAGAGTCTCAGCTGCAGCCGGGACTTCTTTCTGGGCTTTCTGCTCCTCTAGCAGGGCAGACTGCTTACAATGTAACTTCCACTTTGGCAAATACCACCTGACTCTTTCAGCGCTGAGAGAACTTTCCAGGATTTTGTCAGTACTTGTGTAGGGAGTCCTCTGTTAATTATAGTAGTAATAAACAGAGTTAATATTTATAAAGCTCTTATAATAAGACAGATATTTTATATATCTTATTTAATTCTTTTTATAGAATTCAATACATTCTGGTGAAATTCCCTCCATTTTAGAGGTAAAAGACACTGAGGCTTGAAGAGACTGAATTTACTAAAGGGCATACATAAGTATATGCAGACTTTATACGTAATCCTAGATCTGGTTGCCTGCAAGTGTCCATGTTCTTGAGTATTTTAATATACAAAATCTCTCTGTAAAATAATATTTCAATGGAAAAAAATCAATCATTACAATTGAAATCTCTAAATTTCTTTAGGCTCTATATTTCTTATTAAGAACTACAGTAGTATTGCTAATATAACACCTATTTCCTAGACAATGGGTCTTTAAAAATTTGGAGTTTTCCTCATATTAACCATAAATAAATAAATAAATAAATAAAAGTTTGGAGTTTTGCATCTCATTGGTAACCTTGATAAATGTATGCTTGGAAATCATTTATGTATAACAATGTAGTAATTGATCACACATGTATATACCACAGGATATACCCCAAAACAAAAATTAAGAATATGAAATTAAAAGTCAACATAACTTTTAATATTTTTCCCACATTATCAGAGGGATTTGGGGGCTTTATTATTATTATTATTATTTTGGAGTTCGAAATTATTATTTTTTTAAATTTCAAATTAATACAAGGGTACAAATTTTCAGATCACATGTAAAGTTCCAGTCATAAAAAAGCCTCTTCCCCAGGGGGCATGTGATACAGCCTCACAATGTGCACATTAGGTGAGATCTCCTCACATGCCCTTCCTCCCTCTGCCAATTACCTTCCCCCTCATCCCTTCCTTCTCTCCCTGACCCTATATTAGTGTTTTATTGTTCATATGAGTATGTAATTATTTATATATTGGTTTCATATAAGTATTGAGTACACTGGATATTTACTTTTCCATTATTCTTGAGATACTTTATTAAGAAGAACGTGTTTCAACTCCATCCAAGTAAATGTAAAAGATGTAAAATCTCCATCTTTTTAAATGGTTAAATAGTATTCCATGGTAGACACATACAACAATTTGTTGATCCATTCACGAGTTGATGGGCATTTGGGTTGCTTTTATGACTTGGCAATTATGTATTTTACATTTTTATTGACACATACTATTTATACATTATTTATGGGACACATGTGATGTTTTGTTACATGCATAGAATGTGCAATGATCAATTCAGGGTATTCAGGGTATCCATCACCTCAAGTATTTCTTACTTCTATGTGTTCGCAAGATTTAGTCCTCTCTTCTAGCTATTCTGGAATATACAATAAATGTTAAGTATATCACCCTACTCTGCTATCAAACACTGGAACTTATTCTTTCTACCTAACTATATGTTTGTACTCATTAACCAACCTCTCTTCATCTCCTCTCCCATAAATACCCCCTTCCCATGCTCCAGAGGTCTTGTTTTTAACGAAGATTCTGATTCAGTATGTTTAGAATGGACCTGAGAGTCTATTTTTAACAAGCTCCCAAGTGATGTTAATGCTGCTCACCCCTGGAGCACATGTTGAGTAGAAATTTAAATAAGAGACTGATAGTTAGGCTCAGCACCTGTAGTACAGTGGTTACGGCGTCGGCCACATGCCCCCAGCCTGGCAGGTTCGAACCTGACCCGGGCCTGCTAAACAATGACAATTGCAACAAAAGAAATAGCGGGCATTGTGGCGGGCACCTGTAGTCCCAGCTTCTTGGGAAGCTGAGCCAAGTGAATTGCTTAAGCTTAAGACTTTGAGGTTACTGTGAGCTGTAATGCCACAGCACTCTACTTAGGGTGACTTTATCTCAAAAAAAAAAAGAGAGACTGATAGTTAGGCAAACTTATGCTGCTATTTTCCAGGATGTAAAATAAATAGCTAATTTTAAAGTAAACTTTACTGTGGGCAAAACTGAAAAAAAAAAAAAAAACCTTTTAAACCATATAACTATCATTAGACACACTAATCAATAACATCAAAAAACATGTAGAATGCAGATCATCATCATAAGTAGGCATAGACTTGGCTAAACTGACAGTATCTTTAAAAAACTGATTTTGTTTTTATACATTTCTTTTCTATTACCAAAGAGAGCAGTAATTAGAAATAAGGACAAAAACAAAATTAATTAAAATATGTGTTTTCTTATGTTGCCAACATGAAATCAGTAGAGAGAAACCCTATGGTTAACTATCTCGTGTTGGCTTATATTTGTATTTGTTAACAGAGTTATAACAATGTTTTTTTTAAAATAAATACAAACCAAGAAATGTCCAAAGTATACTATTTTTAAAACCTATTTTCAATTCACACAAATTTAAAAGGTCTGAACAGCTGAAATACATATGATTTACATATGAAATGCAGGCAAATTCAGAATATAAGCAAAATAAAATCAGAAAGCATTTTGGCCTTTTGTTTAGTCTTTGTAGTTCCCTAACAAAACTCTGAAGTTCTAGACAGGCGCAGTGGCTCACACCTGTAATCCTAGCACTCTGAAGTTGAGGTGGTAGGACTGCTTAGCACAGGAATTTGATACTAGACTGAGCAAAGCAAGATCCTGTCTCTACTAAAAATAGAAAAAAAAAGTAACAGAGGGAGACCCTGTCTCAAAACAAACAACAAAAAATTCCCTCTAAATTCCCAATACCACTGACAGCATGAGAACTGCTCATGTTGACTCTGCAATAATTTCCAACAAATATACCACAGAACAGCTAACATCATACTCAAATTTCAATTATTTACCTTGTCAATCATTTTTCTTGCTTCCACTTCCTCACTGTTGGGATTCTCTAACTCAATGGTATAAGTACCCTTGTCACTCTGGTCATCATCATTATCCTTTTCAGAAGTAGCAGAAGTTGCTTGATTTTTTAACATTTTATCCATCTCCTGGCTTGGTCTGTGCCCAAGACTCCCTGAACTTCTTAATAATGCAGTTTGTAGGAAGGGTATTGACACCGATGGCTCCTCTGATTTCTGTTTTAACAATTTCCCATGTGGAACACCATGCCCCCCTCTGTGATGCGTAGAGCTAGTCTGTAAAGACAAAGAAACCACTTTGGCATCTGTTGTTGGAGACTTTGTTTTCTCAAGTTTTGTATGTGTGGTTGAATGTGTAGTATCCTGACACAAGATTTCCGTATTTTGAGAAAAAGAATATGACCTTCTTTTTCTGGGATTGTCTTCATCAAAGAATGCAATCATAAAAGCAGTTTGACTTACAACAGCCTGGTCTTGATGCTTTTCCATAGCCTGGACCTTCTGTAGCCTTTTTTGTTCTGAATGGTGACGCCTTAAGTGTTCCTCAAGAGCTGCACGTTTGCTACAGCGCCTGTGAGCTCCAGCATTTTCTGAATCACTTTGCGTACCGTCATCATGTTTATTTCCTGGACACAAAAAAGAAACCACACAATGGAGAAGAAAAAAAATCCCATGTAGCAAATTTGAAGCATATACAAAAGTGCTATTTATTTCATCACCCTCCCCCTTTTCAATCCAAAGTCATATGTTCTGTTCAGTAACAGGCTCTGCAAACTTCCCTCAATTGCAATGGTTACATTCAAATTTTATCAACTAACAATGAGGTCCTTTATGAACAAATGAATATAACTGCCTTTCTTTCTCCAAATTTAAAATTTATATTGGATTCGTCAATGCCTTAACAGATACGTGATGCTTGATCATCTATGATAGTTTATAATCATAACATCAATAAACATTAATTCTGCCTTCAAATCTTAAAACTTACTGAACAATCAAAATTTGACTCTAGCATTATAGATGAAGAAAGATTAAGAAAAGGGTAATAAAGAACTGCTTACTGTTACAAAGAAAAAGAGAATACAAATTGCATACAAATCTGATGAATCTTAACTATCACTGATGTTCAGTACTTTCAAAAGTTTAGCTTTAGCTTACCACTTTTTTTTTTTTTTTTTGCTGTTTTTGGCTGAGTTTGAACCCGCCACCTCCGGCATATGGAGCCAGTGCCCTACTCCTTTGAGCCACAGGTGCCGCCCACTTACCACTCCTTTTTAATAAAATGATTCAAATGTGTAGTTCCCAATAATTACTACACAGTATTTCCAAATATCTTTCTAGCTATTAGAGTTTTCGGAAATTGCATTTATGCTCTATATTTCAGCAATTTCAAAAGAGTTAAAGTGTGCTAAAAGCTCTATGAAGGAAAGGAGGAGCCTACGAAATCCCTGCATAAATTAGGCACCAACTGGGCAAACGGCATGGTGTTAAATATAACCAGATGTCTCTTCGATAAAGTATATAGAGTCAAATTAAAATATATGTGAATTTTGAAAAATTAGTTTACTAACAAAGATTTTTCTACATGAGAGCAAGTTAAAACCACTAAGTAACCCTTCACAGATAAGGATTAGATATGAAACTACAACAATGTAATTTAAAATTTAAACTGATTTTAACTTCTTATTACCTAAATAACAAGTATGTAAGAAGAAATAATCAAATGATAATTACATTATCATAAAGCACAAAACTACAGGAAAAACAAGATTTATTTTACACATTTCAGATGCAATCACAAATCAGGGCTTTAGTCAACCAGGTACATTCCAATGCTTCTTGGACTAAATCTAATTTTTAAATTTCCTGGACTACAAATTTTTATGTGAACAACTGCTGAATAATGTGATACTAAACAAGAGAATTATCAGAAATTAAAGATGTGGGGGGTAGGAGAAACAAAGGATATATGTGTGTGGGAAAAAGTTGAGATTAAATGCTCATGTTTGTTCCTAATGAATTTAGAGGTTACCAACTGGTGTTAATGATTTAACATAAAACAACTGGCTACAAAAAAACAGTGTGATACATAGGCCAGATGTGATGACTCATGCCTATAATCTGAGCACTCTGGGAGGCTAAAGGGGGAAGAATGCTTGAACTCAGGAGTTCAACAACAACTTGAGTAAGAGTGAGACCGTGTCTCTACTAAAAATAGGAAAAGTAGAAAGGTGTGGTGGTGCATGACTACAGTCCCAGCTCCTCAGGAGGTGAGGCAAAAGGATTGCTCAAGCCCAAGAGTTTGAGGTTGCTGTGAGCTATGATGCCATAGCACTCTCCCCAGGGCAATAGAGTAACACTCCCTCTCCAAAAAAAAGGGTAGTACATAAAAGGAATGGGAAGGTTCAGAAGAGAGAATGACAGGACACATAGAAAGGGTGGTGTTTTGGAAAAGTAGTAAGTAAGGGAAACAAAGGAGTGCATAAGACCAAATGAAGGGGGTCTGGAATTATTCCCATCAAAGTGATAGTAATCATACTATAAAAATCAGATATGAGACAAATCTGCAGTTCTTTCTTCAAATTATTGACTGTTCACAATGGCAATCTGAAAAGATAAAAACCAGTGCTTAATTAATGGAATCCCTGCCTCAGGGAGGTAAGCTAGGAATCATGGACAGCACATGAAAGGCAAAACTCAAACAAAACCACAACTTTCCATAAAATTCATTAAAACATTACATTTAACAACTTATTTCGTCATAGTATCGGCTTTATAGATTTTATAGTTTGTAAAAGATGGAAATATCTAAACTCTAGTATTTCCTGCATAAGAAAAAATAATCCATTTCAGATACTCAAAAAATTGAATGAAAATAGTACCTTTACAGAATTTAATTTCTTGCTCCAATATATAAAATTTGGCTCTTAGCATCAGACCCTTTCAAGTGTTTTCCTTATAACTTATAGTTGAAAACTTCTCCTATAGATTTGTTATTTTCTTTTCCAGCAAATTATGTATCTTCTTGCATTTCTCATTGTCACACAAGGAGAGACAACTGATCACAGTTGCAATTTTCTGTTTTTATTTAACCAAAGATAACTAGGAAACTCCTCACTGTTTCTTTCTTTCCCTTTTGCCCATTATTAAGCATGCCTAAATATGCTAAAGTTCTTTTACTACTGTTTAGGACAGGTCAGTAGCTGTGGCCAAAAGAAGCTCAACTCTCCCAAAGGGTAAAAGTGTATGGGCTTTGTGAACATTATTTTCCTCACTGTCCCAAAGCGCATGCACTTTACTCTTGTAGGAGCAAGGTTTTTTGTTTTTACATTTTTTGACTAATCTAAACATTGTAGAAAGTCTAATTTTTGTAAAATTATTACTAATTGCCATAATTACATTTATTTAGCATCTGGGTACATACTTTTGACATACTAAATTGTGGAAAATTATTATCCAATGATGGCAGCCAACTTCTGAAGAAAGTCCTACGTCATTTATAAGTATGTCTAGAGAAATAACATGAATCTATCTTGGATCAAAAATGAATTACACAAAACATTTCTTGGATGGCTTGCAAAAAGGTCTAAAGGAAAATCTAAAAGGTTTTTCGGCAATGGCGCTGTTCTGAAATATATGCCTACCTATAAATCAACTTTGAAGGACAACGGTCATTTAATTATAAACTGCTGATAACAATTTTTAAATACCTTAAAAAAGATATATGTATATATATTTGTATTTGTATGGATATAATGAAGTGGACATTAATGCCTTTTCACAAATGAGCCTTGTTTAAGAGCACAGAATATCTTAAAATGTACCTTAAACACTTATAGTTAATACAGAAAATAGTTATAATGACTAAAAGCAGTTACAATATAAAAGGGTTTAATAAAGGTATTTTAAAATGTTATCTTTTAAAAGGATTTTTTAGCTCATTATTATTTATTTATTAAGGGTAGTTTTTAAAAGACTAAGTTATTTCTAAATTTTCAAGGATCATGCCCCCCTGTAAAATTACACACCTGTATTATTTATCCAATTCATATAAATGGTCAGATAACAAATGGGTAGCTCCTATTTGTTGGCTTTAACCTATACATACATATATAGTAAATGCTGATAATTACATAATTAAATATTGTGATAGGCCTCAGTAAAGAATTAGGTAATCACATCATCTTACTATCCTGAAATGTCTTAGAAGTAAATCAGAAACAGGTATGAATATTTCTTCACTACTTGATCAGAATGTCAGGGCATAAGTTATAGGTTAAAACAGAGTTAGTTATCACAGAGCAGTTATTGTTTATTCAGTTTACTGAGTACCTATCACATGTTCAAGTACCAAATGAAGTGTCAGGTAAGAAACATGTGGTCTCTGACCTTAAAAAGCATTTTTTAAAAAGTCCATTAACTTTTAATAAAGAATGATCCGATTAACATGCCAACTGCAATTTGCTCAGTATCATTTTCCTTATAGATACCTTGTTAAAAATAGGACTAAAAGAAATCTGTATTCAATCAATTCTAAAGTACTTTTAATTGACAAAAACCAATGAGGAAAAAAATGATCAGCTGAGGTGGCGCCTGTGGTTCAAAGGAGTAGGGCGCTGGCTCCATATGCCGGAGGTGGTGGGTTCAAACCCAGCCCCAGCCTTAAAAAGAACAAAACAAAACAAAAACTGATCAGCTGATACTTCAAGGTATAGGCATGAAGACTACATTAGTTTTGGCCGAGTGCTATACTAATAAAGTACATGTAATAACTATTTCACAAATGAACATTCACATGTGAGTTTTATAAAGTCTTAACATTGAAAAACTCTTTAATTTTTAAAATCTATTTATTAACAGATTCCTAGTAAATGTTTCTAACACAAAAATCTTTGTTTTATGAGGAACCACTGAGAACAGTTTGTAGCACTCCATCAATGTTACCATATTACCCAAATAAAACTTCTGGCCCATACCAACTGGCCTGAAATTTCCTTCAAAATCTAGATATTGACATTTGAATTGAACATATCTTTATCTTAAATCAAGAAAATGATGGAAATTATCTTCTAGGAAATTCCATTAGTGACCCAAACAAATTTTATATTTCTATACTAAAAAGAAACATTTAATGGCATAAATATAAATTCATAAAACCAATCTGGTTTTGGCAAGAAAATGAAGAAAGACTATTTTAAGTAAGTTGGACAGTGCAGGGTGGCTTTCTTTTGAGCTTTAACATTAAAGCAGATTTTTTTGCCATATAATTATCTAACAGAAGTAGGGTAACTGTAGACTGTTCTTTATCACAAAATAGGAAGTTCTGAAATGATCAATTCACTTTACCTTTCAACCTTTTCAAGTACACCGGAACATCACTTTTAATACTTTTGGAATCTTCTTCTGTTCTTTCCCATACCATTTGAGGAGGGTTGTTTTGTGCTAGCCAGTCGGCTACTTTGTTTTCTGGTGCCATCATTCCGGTTTGAATCCCAGGCAAGTCTTGAGTCCCAGGAGAAGACTTCTTTGACTTGTGGCGCTGATCAGAAGTAAATTTTGTCACATGGTCTTTAATAGTTACCTTCCCTGGGGCACTGTCATCAAATTCAATGGTAAATGAAGCATGCCCTGCACCTGCTGTATGGGAACTGGGTGTATCTTTTGTCGGGATTTCATGAATAGTACTCTCTGTTATTTGTGATGGTTGTTGAAATTCTTTTGTAGGGATTTCAAAATAACTTGGTTCCCTACAGAAAGGAAAAAGCACTTCTTCATTTGCAGCTGCAGACTGTTCCTCAACTTGCTTGGCATCTATGTTGCACCCTGATGAGAAAAATAAGAGAAAATTCAAAATATTTGGGAGCTTCTAGCATTTGATGGCAACTGGTAACAGCCACTTGCATTATTCCATGAGAATCAGAAGGCAGATGAGTCTGGATGAAAACAATGGCATTTATATCACAGAACAAACATCACAGAAAAGAAAGTATCCTGATCATCAACATGCCATTCAGTTACCAAGAGGAATCCCAAGATAAGCAGCCGCAACGGCAAAGGACCTGCCAAGCAGTGAAGAGATGGATCTTGCATGGCTAGGTCCATTTTTTTTTTTCCAACTGGGATCTAGAAATCATCAAGGTTCAAAGGAATGGAAATGAAATATAGATGGCTATGCACATTCATTGTATATATATAGTGATAGAAAAAGCATGAATTTCCTTATCAAGTCACCAAGATGAAGTATCTATGAACACATTTAGAGCTCCAAAGGAGAAAAGGTTCTCAAATGAGGACACAAACATGCAGTAAATATGTAAGTGATGTTCCGGAAGTAATAATTCCACTTACTATTCCTCATTACATTTGGACACATGAAGAATGACAAAAATTAACATTGCTAATGTGTGGTTCTTGAAAGAAGACAGATATATTTTATATTAAAAAGTGGGGCACAATGAGTGGCTCACACCTGTAATCCTAGCACTCTGGGAGGCTTAAGTGGGAGGACCACTTGAGCTCAGAAGTTCAAGATCAGCCTAAGAGCGAAACCTTGTCTCTACTACATATAGAAAAAAAAAAAAAACAACAAAACCAGTCATCATCCAACTTTAAAAAAGCAGTAGGTGCCCACAGTGCCAGCTACTCCAGAGGCTGAGGCAGGAGGATCACTTGAGACCAGGAGCTTGAGGGTGCTATGAGCGAGGATGGCGCCACAGTACTCTAGCCTAGTCAAGAGAGTGACACTTTGTCTCAAAAATAAATGAATAAATAAATACTAAAAATAAAATATATGTGGTTTACTTGAAGGATGGCATTCTAAGCAGCAGTATAAAGGAAATATGGTAAAAAAGAAAATTCAGTTGCCACCCAATAAATTAGAAAGAAAATTAGTTTACATTTCTATACAGCAGAATGTACACAAGAGTTAGACGAAGAAGCAACTAACAATGGGAGAAACTAATATAAAGGTATAAAAAATAGATTTATAAATAAAATACACAAAAGCATACACACAAAAATACCTAAAATGCTTTTAAGTATATTAAAAAAATTTTTTTTAAAGATTACGTTGTTCTGTTTGTTACTGAAGCAAAAGAACCATGTTTACTATTAAGACTGAAAATATAGTCAAATGAAATATATTTCCATAAAACTCAAGAACCAATTCCATTTATAAACACACTGATAGGAAAATCTTGTTTCCAATCATTTTTTAAGTGAAACCTTTGGTCTTTTAAAACAATTTTATTTCAAATATTAAATTTTGGTGGGATTCACCAAGTGTTATAATTAATTTCGTGACAGTTTTATGAAAATATGACAATTATAAAACTATCTGCTTTTAGGTTATGGAAGAATGGGACAGTAGCATCCTATAATCAATTGCGCAGGATGGGGCATAGAAGATATCAAGATCCATTTCTGAAATAATAATAAATTGCGCAAAAAATCCAAACTGAAAATCAAAGAGAATATGTAGCAACAACTTTCAATGTAAAAATTATCCTTTTCAAAACCAACTGAATTTCTCTTAATAAAAATGAAAACAGAGTATTCGAAAACCTCTACCTTAACAGAACAGTAATTGTACATGTTATTTGGAAGAATAGGTTATACAACATGACTCAATAGTGTAAAGTTTTTAAAATTTCATTAAGGAGTTAGTTTATAATCTTTTACAAAAAAATAAAATTTCTATCTGGACTTTGATTGTTTACTCTGAAGTCTTATCATTTAAAATTTCCATGAGAATAAAATGTAATTACTCCTCAAATATTAAAAATCTCATAAATGTTATTTTTCTATTTTTAGACACTGATTTACTATGTACAGTGGACCATAGTTGATCAAGTCCATGTCGGGTAAGTGGGGTGTAAACCTGTCCTCTCTTCCTTTCTCATGTATATATAACTTGTTTGTTTGTTTTACTTATAGTATCCCTATGAGGATAGAATAATGCCAGGGAGGTAGTTTTCTACTTATACTACTTACTACCTGGATAGACAAATAAAAGTGATACGGCTAAGCTATGAAATAAAACACCATAAAAAGCCAGTCCAACTGTATGGGATATATCATTCAATCTGTCACACATTAAAAAAGAATGCTTTCCCAATTTCCCTCCCTTGTAAAAGTTCACAGTTAATAATGACATGTTTTCAACATGTTTTCCTATGGTAACACATTAAAATAGTAGTGATGAAGAACTGTACATCACTGTTTTTAAGGTTACCATTTCCTAAGCCAGTACTACTTTAAAACTGCTTTTACTCAAAGAACTAGACACTTACACAAGTTAACACCTAATTCAGTTTAACAACATCAAGTGACACAGCAGAGTGGAGAGGCTGCATCATCTCATGACCATGAAGGCTGCCTGGTTTAGTGGAAAACGGGCAAGATTTGAAGAAAAATCCTGTCTCTTTTGCTCCTACTTCTTTCGGTTTTCGATCTTCTTTTTCTTTACCATAAAGTGAGAAAATAACATTTATCCATAAAACTGCTGTGAACAGTGAATGAGATGAGTATTAACATTGAGATAACATTGTAAGTTACTCAGAACAAAGCCTGTCACAAAAATAAACAAAATAAACGTTTCTTTTTCTTTTCTTCCTCCAATTCTGCAACGCAGCTAAGAATCAGGAAGACAAGAAGCTAACACCAATAGCTAATTCTTAAAAATCTCAAGACAGATATGACAATGCCTATGATTTAATATTTATAAACTTTACCAACAGCAGGTTCTTTATAGACGCTTCTTACTTTCTACTCATATTACAAATGGCGAATGTAGACAGGCTATAGAGACAACTATTAAGGCCAAATGTACTGCATGAAAAAGAGTCAAGTAGTAGAAACAAGATGAGAAATGATTACTCAAGAACAAATGGCCTCAAAAACCTTTTAGTCCTGTACCACTCAGTATATAGGTGAGGGCAAACAGTCTTACATATTTCAATGTCTCCTCAGAACATCATTTCAAGATCAATAATTCTGAGTCATTTAAAAAAAGAAAAATTCAAGTTATATGCAGCCTTTTGTTCTTAAGGAAGGTACTGATATGGATAATACTTAATAGGCAGGAAACGGAACACTTAAGAAAGTGTCAGTTATAAAAGTAAAGTTCAATCATCTGGAAATTTCATTATGTGAAAAGATTCCTCTTCCTGAAGATAATGAAAACAGAGAAAGTGTGGTTCTAATAGACTTTGGAAGTGTCTGCTAGAAAAATTATTAAGGGTCTATCAAGTTAGCATACAAAAATAAAACATCTTTCCTTTCTCAGAACTCTGACAGAACATATTCCAGAATTTATAAATTTAATATTCATTTATCTCTAAAACTCATTTTGTTAATATCAAGTCAAATTAAATAATATATTGAATATTTGTTTATATAATAAATAATTAGTATTTGTTTCTATTATTATATTATTGATCCAAATTACTGGATTTTAAAAATTACTTAATGGCTGATTATGCTAAAATTAACTCTGTTATCTAAATCAGAAGAGCAATTAGTGATAATCTGATTATGTTCTTAAGTTATTTTACAAGTTTATGACCTTTCAGAGATACTTATGATACAATTAATACGAAATAAATGTCAAATTCTTCTGTACCAAATTAAATATTAAACTAATTTGAGATGACAAAGATGATAATTATCATGGATTATTCTGCTAAAAACATCTAACCAACCTAGCCTATTCAAGTACTTTAAATAATGAAGACTAAGAAACTCTGTTTGCTAAAAAGGAGCTACAACTTCAGAAGTTTCCAAATTTAGTGTCACTATACTAAAAATCAATGTAAAAGAGCCAAGAATCTACTATTCACAGTTGCACATGCATTTTCAACATGTGTACAACATATAAAGGCTTTTAATAATATATTGAATATTTGCTTATATAATAAATATTGAACATTTATTTATATTAACATTGCATTATTGATCCAAATGTTAGATTTTAAAATTTATTTAATGTACTGATTATGCTACACTATTATCCTTTGTAGAATGTATCTCTTCTATAAGTTCATAGTTTTTAACTTATGATAACTGGTAACCAAAAAGTAAATCACTTTTTGTTTTTACTGAAAGAATAGGCTCAGAGAATAAATTTTTAAACTATTTATATTCCATAATTTACAACATTTAAAAAAAACCCTTTATTTCAAAATGACCAAAGTATGACACTTGGCACAAGCCTCGAATATGATTCTACAATTTCTGTTGGCTTCTTAAAATTCCGGTTAGCAAACCGTTTCTCTCGTCCTATATTTTAAAAAACTGCAAATGATATATCTGAAACAATAAAACCCTCATACTAATAAAGGAAACTAAGAATCTCGTTAGTCTGTTAATCAGCACTATCTGATAGGGTACTTTAAATTATTTGACATAAGATATAAATTCTTTAATTCCTTATTACTCAAAAATAATCCCAAAATTATGAGATAGCTTTTGGTCATCTAATGGAAATGACATTCAATGAGACAAGGCTGACAGATAATCAATTAAGAATTTAAGAGAATGATTTAGAATTTAAGAGAATCATTTAAGAATCATTTAATTTCATTCACATACATAAAATTACTGCTGAAAATATTTTGTAATTTGAACTTTTTATCATGCAGAATAATGAGGGATCATTTTTTTACGCCTATTTGTTTCTAGAGTGTTTGTTGAAATCTTTGCACCCTGTGAAGTATATCCTTTTGCTTTGGGACTGACTGTGTGTGTATGTGTTTACAACAGTAAATGATCTCTGAAACATTAATTGTTTGAGTTAAGAGCATGGACAGTGGAGTCAGGCTACACAAATGGAAATTGCTAACTGGGTGACTTTGGCAAGTAAATGGACATTAATCACGCCTGGGTATTGCTTTGAGGATTAAATAATTAAGTGTATACAAAGCACTTAGAAGAGTGTCTGGATAAAGTAAGCAGCATTGAAGGGTCAGCTATTATTATAAATTGTGGTTGTGTCTCCTATACAAAAATTACGAATACAATTTATTGTATTTTTAAAGTTACACGTTTTTGATTTCAAGTTATTCTTTGTGTGAAAGAGGTGGGCTAAATTTTCAATGGCTAGATAAAAATCACGGTCACAATTACTATCAAAATTTGTTAACAATTAAACACCTAATTGGTATGTTTTCCTACCTGTCTGTACTAGACGGCTCTAGTGCCCAAATAAGATATAATATGTGGTACCTAAAATTAGGAATTTATACAGTTTGGTTGTGGAGAAAAGGCATAAAAACAAAACAGTGAACGAAGAAGTGTTACATATTACCAATACAGATGTAGACACATCATTTCGAATTTTGTATTATCTGATGAATGTGTGTGTGTATGTCCTGGGAAAGAAGCCGGCAGGAATTAGCATAATTTATGTGGGATGTATAGAGACGGAGTATTAAAACAACCAGTAATGGGGCCTAAGGCTCACCATGATTGACATGGACAGTATTAGAGAACTTAGATGTGTAAGACTTAAACAGTTTAAAACCTTTTGGTAGGTGAAAGGCAGTTTCTCAACTCTAGTTTCTTGAACAAAAAAAGTAAAGATTAACTTACATTTGTTATGCAAAATGAACTGGAGAAGGGTTGAAATAGGAGGTAAGTGATTCAATTATGGCTCAGTCAGGGGCAACAGAAATACATAATATAAGACAGACAAGATGAGGGGGAGACACAAAATTTTCAAATAGAGCAGACATTTTTGATTGCCTTCCGATATCTTTTCCCAGATCCTCTCTCCTAAAAAGACTCCAACATTCTCTGGTATCCACACTTCCCTGACACAGTTTGCGTGGCTTAGGAGAAACTAACCCCATACTCAACTTCAAGGTGAGCAAGATTGGTTTAAGGATAATATACACCTTGCCAGGGACACTGGTTCAGAAATAAGCAGGTGGCTCACTCCAGAACCTGTGACAGGACAATGAGAAGAGAGTTGTGTTGAGAACTTTGGGGAATGTTCACCTTCCAAATTCCAGGACATATTTTGGAATAACCTTTGTTCTTTTCTGCTAGATGTGATCAAAGTAACATGTAACCCTGACCGCTGCTGGCCGACAGCCTATGAGTGTGAGGGGACTCCCTCAGTGTGCAACCACTGAGGACAGGAAGACTGAGAGATGGAGAGAAACTCGCCGGCTGGCACAACACTGTTGAGACGCTGTGGTGAACGACTCTCAGGGGTTCAGTTATGCGAGCCAGTGAATCTTCCTATTTGGTCTCAGGTAGTATTTCTGTTATTTGTATCTGAAAACATGCTAAGTGATATTAAGTGGCTCAGCTTAGGCATGAAGAAAATTGTGTTCGTGACAGAAAAAAGGATATTGTGATGGAATTTACTTGGAAACCTATCCAATTCAGCTTTGGGTCCTGTAAAGATCAAGTTGACAGCTTTCTTAGATCTGTAGCCTCATAAATTTGAGTATATATTAAGAAAGTGTCCTTATTCTCCAGCTAAGAAAATTGTCTTATTTATCTTGCAGAACTAGGATTAAAGGTAGGAAATTGATAACAGTCCTGATGGAATTCGTCCTTGCTCAGAGTCAGACTCCCATTCTGATCTCTGGTGCCTGTCCGTAACTCTTCCAGCTCTGGATCTTTATCTCCTGTTATCACGAAAATTGGCTGCTCCATCCTTCTGTTCTGATGTCTTTGTAAGGTCTTTTTTTTTTTTTTTTCTTTGCAGTTTTTGGCCAGGGCTGGGTTTGAACCTGCCACCTCCGGCATATGGGGCTGTTGCCCTACTCCTTTGAGCCACAGGCACCACCCTCTTTGTAAGGTCTTTATGTGACAGACAATTGATACCTCCATTTATTCCTTAGAAGTCTTGATTTTCTGGGTTATGAAAAACCACTCCATGAACAGTATCAACATTGTCAAGAATATTAATATTGTATATATTAATATATTAATATTAATCAGAGAATATGACCAAGAACTATTTCTTCATTCGGTGGCTGAACTCAACTAATCTTGTTAGTACCATATCCCAACAAACTGGGCAGACTGAGATTTAAAAAAAATTGTGATTTCATACCACATATGTGAATAAAGTACTTAAAAATATGATTATATGCTTGTGAATCTAATGAAAACACAAAATTAGTTTGTACCTTCTATTCTAGTCTAATTGATATTTTAATAACTATTTTAAAATACTTAAATAACCCATTTATATCATTAATCTATTTTCCAAGTCTGTTAAACCTCATAAACTGAAAACTAAAAACATTTTAAATAAAAGTGCTTGACAAAGACACAGGAATTAATACTGTATGTGGGGCGGCGCCTGTGGCTAATCCAGTAGGGCGCCGGCCCCACATACCAAACGTGGCAGATTCAAACCTGGCCTCGGCCGAATTGCAAAAAAAGAAAAATAGAAAAATAGCTGGGTGTTGTGGCGGGTGCCTGTGGTCCCTGCTACTCGGGAGGCTGAGGCAAGAGAATCCCTAAGTCCAGGAGTTGGAGGTTGCTGTGAACTGTGTGATGCCACAGCACTCTGCTGAGGGTGATAAAGTGAGACTCTGTCTCTACCAAAAAAAAAAAAAAAAAAAAATACTGTATGTGAAAATCATTCACAATAAAAAATTACATTAAAATAAACAGGCCATTGAAACATTCATCAACGATTTTTTATCAAATTATAGAGTCATCTCTTTTTAGGGTAGGGAGATGTTTGCTTAGATTATGAATGTTTCCCAAAATAAACATGCCACAGTCACTGAGATGTTTTACCTGATGTTCCAGTTTCATGATGTTTTTCTTCACTTTTGCCGTTTGTCTTGAAAGCTCTTTGTTCATCTACCTCATCATCCCCCCACCATGATGGCTGCCCATACAATGGAGTACCACGTGGCATGGCAGAAGTATCTGGAAAAAGGTGGGGGAAAATCTGTCTAAAGCAAATGAAACTGAAAAAAGAAAGACACTTGCATAATCTAGAACTGCCTGGTTGATTGATTAAATGGAATAAACAAAGTATAGTCTAGTTAGCTATAAAGTACTCTTAGTATGCTGAATAAGTATTTGTTAAGATGTTATGATGTTAGACTAAACAAATACAATTTGTATTAGCTAGCATCTAAGTAGCACCACTTGCTCTATATATCCTAATTGTTTTTTGTTTCAAGTGTGAAACTAGGGCACCGGCCCCCATATACTGCGGGTGGCAGGTCTAAACCTGGCCCTGGCTGAACTGCAAAACAAAAAAATATCTGGACATTGTGGCGGTGCCTGTAGTCCCAGCTACTCAGGAGACTGAGGCAAGAGAATTATTAAGCCCAAGAGCTGAAGGTTGCTGTGAGCTGTGTGATGCCATGGCATCTACCGAGGGCCATAGAGTGAGACACTATCTCACACACACACATAAAAAAGTGTGAAACTGGTATATAACTGAATAACTTGTAACAAATAGTTGTTGACTTGAATATTTAGGCACAAAGTGCCCTCAGTAGAAGAAGTTTCATGAACTAGGCAATAATCACACTAGGGAAGAATGAAACCAGAATGACCAGAAATGGCTCAATCAGGCTAAATATAAAAGTAGCTATTTTCTAATTTTCTTAAAGCCTGAATTTAAACTACTTGTTAGCAAAACTAACAGATTTTTATTTGTTAAAATGTAGCAATGTCTATTAATTTAAAAAAATGTTTCTCTTTAATGGGATAAATATGTATTTTTTAATAGTTCCTGCAACTGCAAATTATATGATGATGTAGCATTATTAGATTTAATTTTTTCCTTTTAATTTGTTAATTTAGAAGAAAATGTAGAAAAATATGAAATAAAAATATTATTATGTAAACAATACTGTAAGCTGTACAACTGACCCTCGAGTATCTGTGGGTTCCACATCCATGAATTCAACCAACTGCAGACCAAAAATACTTAGAGGAACAAAATTCTACCAAGTTCCAAAAAGCAAAGCTTAAATTCGCCTCAAGCTAAGTATTATGTTGAATCTACACCAAGGAAGAGATGCACAGACATCGTATTAGCCGTCATAAGTAGTCATCACGTAAAGTATATGGGAAGATATGCACAGGATCCATGCAAACAATGCACACTTGATATAATTTACTACGTTTTATATAAGGAACTTGAGCATCTGTGAATTCTGGCACTTCAAAGGAGTCCTACATACAATTCCCTAACATTACAAAGGGAAGAAGGTATTTATTTTCCTTAAATATTTAAACTATATTTATTTCCCTCAAATATCTAAACATACTAAGCTTACCAATTATGAAACTGCTGCACATCAATATGCTTTATAATACATTAAAAATACTTTGAAATCAATAATACTTTTATACAGACATGGCCAACTTTTTGAGAACAAAGCATGCAATGTCTTCAGAATCACGTATTTTCAGAGGTTTACTTACCCATGGCTCTTTCCTCAGATTTCAGTGCTTCTGTAGCTTTGTGCTGTACTTCTATGGCAGCATCTGCTACCTTTGAATCTACGCTTTTGGCACTTGCAGATTTTGATAATTCTGATTCTGAAGATTTCTGGGACAACTGAAGTTGAATGGTAAACTTCTCATGCTACAAAACATATGAAAAGGGAAGTGAAGCATCAATGAGTAAAATCAGCCCTCATGAGTGGCAGGTTTAGAAAAGTAAAAACTTTCACCTTAAGAGCTTCTTCAGGCACCCTCATTTCTCCTCGTACCACGGTGAAAAGATTTGTATGTGAATGGGGCTAAGGAAAAATATAACTTCAAAATTTTGGTATCAAGCTTAAAATGGTCAGCAAATATAATTTAGAAATTGTCCTGTATCACCAGGTAATTACAGAAGAATTATTATATTTTTCTTAATACTTAAAAATGTAAAAATTTTCATTTTTAAAGACTAAAAATCTTAAAATCCAGTAAGTATTTCTAACTAAGTAAAAGTGGCCTTCGAGAAGTAAATAACTGGATAATTAATCAGAGGATAAAGACATTTTCAGTTTTCATTAACAATAATATGACACTACTATGATTAAAAAAAAAGCACCTGGATCAAATTATATTGATAGTTAATCATAAAAATATCTCATAGTAATTTCCCAACAGCAACTCCTAAAGGAATTTGATTACTTAGACTTCATAAGCATTGATAAAGATGAAGTTCAGTTTGTAAGTGCAGAAGAAATGCTAAAATTAGGGTCCTTACAGAAACCACAACCCCCACCTGTGAATTGCAATCAAGATCGCATTACATTATCAAACAACTAATTCTACACCAAGATTAGATTAGAACCAAGGGAAAGATATAAAGAATGCTTTCATTATTATGCCAAAAAGAACAATGCCCCTATATATTAAAAAGATCTATTCACTGAAGAGTGGAGGTCACATTTCCCACCATTACTTAACCCTGTAATGAAAGGACTTTTATAATCATGTACTAAATTCTATTATTCTTCTTTACCAATTCAGAGCACTCATGACGTCAAGGTAGAAAGCTATAATTATCTGACTATTTGGAGAAAAAGATTTCCAAAGCAGGAAACTTGTTAAGGAGCATTTATTTAGTCTGTTTCTGCTCCTTAAAATAATAAAAACTCAGATTTTTTTGGAATTTTAATAAACTTTGGGAAATTTCATTCATTGATCTTCTTGTTCTATAAAGAACTTGAGGACTGAACAGACAAACCAAAACAAGAATTTAGTTAACTGAATCTCAGTCCAGGGCTTTCCTATCACTTCACATTGATTCTTATAGCTTTGAAATATTAATTTTTTTTTTGTCATATACATGTGCTGACACTTCCTGGTGTATATGGAAATATACATCTCTTAACTATTGTGTTATCAATTATGTGTTTCAATGGAAAACACAAGATTTTAGCTTGTGGTGTGGGTTTTCTGATGCTTTAGTCTTACCCCTGGGAGTGCTTGAAGACTATGTTCCAAGGCTAGTTTGGGGTATCTTCTTTGGACCTAGACACATTTCAGGTCAGGGAAAACTTGACAGATGCTATCCTTACCCCTTTATCTTTATCAAAAAGGTTTCTGTGTGGGGAAAGGAAGAAGACCTCAAGGATTTTCTTGTTTAGGCCATGAATTCAACTGAGAACTCTGGTATAAAAATAAGATTATGAGACCGCTTTCACCCCAGCTTTTACCCCCAAACCCACCATCTTCTTAGTGGTGCAGATTAGGTAGCTGTTTTTAACTTGCTAATTACTTTAATGTCAATAAGTTATCAAAGTTTAAATTCTTGCTTATTAAAAGTCAAAATTTTGTAAGTTATTCCTCACTTCTTTAAATATGACTATCGAAATATATAAGACTGTCAATATTAGCATCCTTTACCTTAATGACAGAGGAAAATTTTCAACAGTGTTTATTATTCCTATGGGTATAATCTAAAATACAAAGTGTCACATATCATTGTGAATATATCTTTTGAAAATCATATAAAAAACCAAGTCATTAAATAGTTCCATTAGGGAGATACCAGTCACAAGATATGGGCAAAGTTTAAAAAAAAATTTTCTAACATTACATAATCAGGTCTTGCTGCTTGAGACATTTCCAGTGATAAAAGGTTTTGAAAAATAATGTATTCTCAGACAACTAAGATTGGTATTATCATAATATTCTCTAAAATCAATGATACATTACTAAAAAAGGTGACTCATGGTATTGAAGACACTGTCAGATAAATAAGACTTGAATAAAATTTTATACAAGGAAACATGGAAAAACAATTTTTCTAAATTAATACATTTATATACATGATTTTAAAAATATATAAGATACCTATCCTTAAAAATCTCTTTAAAGTTATGTAAAAACCATTTTTCATTAGGAAAACTGGAAATTTCTTTTATGTAACTATAATTGATACTGAAATATACATTTATACTAAATTAAGATTCCACGTGGCATTAGCCCAGCAGGTCCTAGAAGAGCGGTTCTCAACCTGTGGGTTGCGACCCTTTTGGGGGTTGAATGATCCTTTCACAGGGGTCGCCTATGATCCTGCATATCAGATATTTACATTACGATTCATAATAGTAGCAAAATTACAGTTATGAAGTAGCAACAAAAATAATTTTATGGTTGGGGGTCACCACACCATGAGGAACTATATTAAAGGGTCCTGGCATTAGGAAGGCTGAGAACCACTGTCCTAGAGGATGCCAAAGGTTAGGAAAAAAGTTAATAGTGCTCTCACTGAATGGACCCAGGGTGCGAGTGTTTGACACACCTTGTGTGTGTGACATAACCACAAGAGGGACTCCAAATTTTTGGACCTGGCTGTTTGTATCCTCACATTAACCTAAATAAATTTATTTTTAAAAAGTTTTTTTTTTTTTTTTGTAGAGACAGAGTCTAACTTTATAGCCCGGGGTAGAGTGCCGTGGCGTCACACTGCTCACAGCAACCTCCAGCTCTTGGGCTTAAGCGATTCTCTTGCCTCAGCCTCCCTAGTAGCTGGGACTACAGGCGCCTGCCACAGCGCCCGGCTATTTTTTTGTTT
>CAUYON010191442.1:0-12651 GCA_963573935.1 Arctocebus calabarensis
TACTTGGGAGGCAGAGGCAGGAGACTCACTTGAGCCCAGGAATTGGAGGTTGCTGTGAGCTGTAATGCCACGACACTCTACCCAGGGTGACAGCTTGAGGCTTTGTCTCAGAAAAAAAAAAAAAAAAAGTCATTACTACTTTTAGGATTTAAAAAATCTTGCTTATAACTGTAATGATATCCCCTTTTACACACCTAATATTATTTACAAGTGGCTTCTAATTAGTCATGGTAAAGATCTTTTTATTTCATAAGGTTTTTCCAACTACTACATTTTGGCTCTATTGATCCTCTTTATTGTATCTCTGTTTTCTATTTCATTAATTTTTCTCAATCTTTATTCTTCTCTGAGTTTATGAAATGGTTCTAATATCCTGCATTGAATACTTATATGATAAATTTTCATTCACTTCCTAACATAAGCATATAAAATAAAGCTTTTAAAACATAGCTGCAAATTCTTTGACACAACTCACATGGAAAGGTGGGGCTTATCTTCTTTCCTTTTAAATCTAGGCAGGCTTGAAATTGCTTGTGACAACACAGTATGGCAGAAGTGATACCATGTGATTCTAAGGCAACGGTTCTCAACGGTTCCTGTTGCGACTCACAGGAACTATATTAAAGGGCCGTGGCATGAGGAAGGTTGAGAACCACTGCTCCAAGGTCAGATCATTTAAAAAGTCGCACAACATCTTCCTTATCTGTTAGAACACCAGCCGCAATGTCAATGCATGACATCACTAAATGAAACCATAGATCTAGCTTTCGGTTCCAGCTATACTTTTCTGAATAACACTTTTATTGATGTATCATTCATATATCATAACTTTCATCTTTTTAAAGTGTACAACTTAGTAGTTTTTAGTCACAGAGCTGTGCAACCATCATTATCAAATTTCAGAACATTGTCAGCCAACAAAACCCTATAACCAACAACAGTCATTCCCTACTGCACCTCAACCCCTATTCAGCCCCTGAAATCACTAACCTACTTTCTGTCTGTATGTATTTGCCTATTGTGGACACTTTATATATGGGGAATCATACAATATGCAGCCTTTTCTGTCTTGCTTCTTTCACTTACCGTAATGTTTTCAAGGTCTATCCACGTTGTAAGATATATAAATATTGCATTCCTTTCCATTGAGTAATAATATTCCATTGAATGGATATACCCCATTTTGTTTGTCTGTTTATCAGTTGATGGATGTACAGATTATTTTCACTTTTTGGTTATTATGAATAATGCTATGAATATTAGTGTATAGGTTTTTGTGCAAGCATATATTTTCAATTCTTTGGGATATATACCTAGGAGTAAAATTTCTGGCTCATCTAGTAAGTGTATGTTTAACTTTCTGATATACCGCCAAATTGTTTTCCAAAGTAGCTCACTCTTTTACTATCCTACCAGTAATGTATGAAGGTTCCAATTTTTCCACATCTTTATCGACTCTTGTTATTGTCTTTATTTTAACCATCCTAATGAAAGTAAAATGATATCTCACTGAGGTTTTGATTTTATTGTCTTTATTTTAACCATCCTAATGAAAATAAAATGGTATCTCACATCCATAATGATCCTCTTAAAAATACATTAGAAGACATGTTGCTAAATTTTTTCTAGTTTTTTTTTTTTTTTATAGAGACAGATTCTCACACTATGGCCCTTGGTAGAGTGCCGTGGCGTCACACAGCTCACAGCAACCTCCAGCTCTTGGGCTTAGGCGATTCTCTTGCCTCAGTCTCCCGAGTAGCTGGGACTACAGGCACCCGCCAGGCTATTTTTTTGTTTTGCAGTTCAGCTAGGGCCGAATTTGAACCCGCCACCTTCAGTATATGGGGCCAGCACCCTACTCGCTGAGCCACAGGCACTGCCCAATTTTTTCTAGTATTTTTAGGTGTTTTGCAGAAGAAAATGTTGTATTATCTATGTTATAATATTGCTGAAAAGAGAGTCCTACTTTTTTATCAGTTATTACATTTAGAATTGTGAAGAACATATTCAATCAATGCTTTCTAATTAATAAGCATCAAATAAAGCTACTCATGATCAGTTTGGCCAAATCCAATTCAATCATTCATTCACCAATTCCACATTTATTAAGTACCTACTGTATGTCCTATGCTCTTCTAGGTACTCAAAATATACCAGTGAACAAGTCAATCAATACTCGTGGCCCTCTTAAAGCTTATATTTCAATAGAGAAGACATATAGCCAAAAAAGTATATAACTATATAAATAATAATTGTCAATTAAGATAAATAAATAAATAGGGTGATGTCACTGAGATTAAAGAACAGAGAGAGAAATTAGAGGAACTACTTTAGATATGGCTCATAGAGACTATATGAATGACGAAGTAACACTTGGGATGAGACCTGAAGATAAGAGAAGTCAAGTCATTCAAAGAACTGATAGGAAGAGCATTACAGGCAGAGAAGTTAGCCTGTAATGAAGTCTTTAGCTAAACGTAAGCTATGTTAGTTCATTTGTGTTACTATAAAAGAATATTTAAGGCTAGGTAATTCAGCTCATGCATCTACAAGATGTACAAGAAGCATGACAACAGCATCTGCTTCTGGTGAGGGCCTCAGGGTGCTTCCACTCAAGGCAAAAGGCAAGGAGAGCAGGCTTGTGCAGAGGTCACATGGCAAGACATCCAAAGCAAGAGAGAGAGAAGGAAGGTGCCAGGCTCTTTTTAACAATCAGTTTTTTTTTTTTTTTTTGTAGAGACACAGTCTCACTTTATCACCCTCGGTAGAGTGCCATGGCAGCACACAGCTCACAGCAACCTCCAACTCCTGGGCTTAGGCGATTCTCTTGCCTCAGCCTCCAAGTAGCTGGGACTACAGGCGCCCACCACAAAGCCTTGCTATTTTTCTGTTTTGCAGTTCGGCCGAGGCCGGGTTTGAACCTGCCATCTTCGGTATATGGGGCCAGCGCCCTACTTGATGAGCCACAGGCACCACCCTAACAATCAGTTCTTATGGGCACTAAAAGAGCAAGAACTCATTCATTACCAGAAGGACAGCATGAAGCCACTCAGGAGGGATCCACCTCCCTGACCCAAACACCTCCCACCAGGCCAAAACTCTACCCTAGAGATCAAATTTCAACATGAGACCGGGTGGCACCAAACGAACTATATCCAAACATAGCAAAAGCGTAGTATAATCAATGATGAGAAAGAAAACCTATGTGGCTGAAGCATACTGGTAAGAGAGAATATACATAATGAGAAAGGCAAAGTAGAAAGAAATCAAATTATACAGGTGTGGTATGGTGAATACTGGCCTCTCAATGATGTCACTTCCTAATCCCTAGAACTGGTAAATTTAAGGTATTAAATAGAAATAGGGACCCTGCAATTTGATTATGTGAAAGATTTTAAGATAGGAAGATTAAGCTGCATTATCTAAGTAGGTCCAACGTAATCACTGGGTCCTTGGAAGATGAAAGCAGGCCATCAGAGTAACACAAGGAGACAGAACAAAAGGATCACAGATGGAGTAATATGTCTGGAAGATAGAGGAAGAGCCACAGAATACAGGTAGCCTCTAAAAGATAGAAAACGTAAGTAAATGGATCTTTCCTTGAAGGCTCCAAAATAAAAGTTTGAGCTCAGTGAAAATGACTTTGTACTTCTGGCCTCCAGAACTGTAAGCAAACGAATTTGTGTTGTTTTGTGCCACCAAGGTTATAGTTTGTTACAGCAACTTTAGGAAACTAATACAGACTTTGGTCTCTGTAAGTGGTATGCTGCTATAATAAATACCTAAAAATGCAAAAGTAGCTTTAAAATCAGATGATGGGTAGAAGCTTGAAGAATTTTGAGGAGCATAATCTCAAAAGCCTGAGTATCCTTGAATGGACTTTTAGTAGAAAAGTGGGTGTTAACAACTCTGCTAGTGAGGAATAAGAAGGAAATCAGATACATGGTAGAAAAAAACTTTTATAATCTTTACCTAAATCAAGGGGATCCAACCTGCAAGTGATGGGATACATGGTGATTTTGTGAATTTTTGCTTATCTATGGTATTGGATATCACAAAAATTATGCATGGATCTTTTTTTTGCTCATCAGCTTTCATTAGTATTTGTATATTTAACGTGTACACCCAGACAACTCCTATTCTTCCAATGCATAACAGAGAAGAAAAAAGGTTGGACACTCCTAATCTAAATCATCATAAACACACTATTGGTAGAAATTTGGATGTTAAAGGCTGTGGGTAAAGGCTCAGAAGGAAATGAGGAATGTGTTATTGGAAACTTGAGGGACAAGGATCCTTGTAATATAGAGGCAGAAAGCTCAGCTGAATTGTGCCCTACAGTTATACTGAAAGCAGAACTTATTAAAAAAAAAAAAAAAGACCTTGGATATTTAATTGAAATTTCTAAGAAAAGTATCAATGGTGCTTATACTAAAAAGTGAAAGAAAGAAAAGCATTCATGCCACTTATAGTAAAAAGTAAGAGAAAAATAAATTGAGAGGGGATACTTTTTTTTTTTTTTTTAAAGACAAGAGTGTCTCATTCAGTCGCTCTGGGGTAGAGTGCTCTGGTGTTATAGCTCACAGCAACCGCACACTCTTGGGCTCAAGTGATTCTCTGGCCTCAGCCTCCAGAGTAGCTGGGACTATAGGTGCATACCACAATACCTGGCTATTTTTTTTTTTTAGAGACAGGATCTCACTTGTGCTCAGGCTGGTCTTGAACTCCTGAGCTCAGGCTATCCACCACCTCAGCCTCCCAGAGGGCTAGGATTATAGGCATGAGCCACCGCACCTGGCCAAGGGGGGAAACTTTTAAGCAAAAAAGGAAATAGGACTAAATGATGCCACAATCAGAAGATTCACTGTTAAGAAAGCATGCTCAACAGTGAAAGTCAAGGGCGTGGCGCCATAATATTTTGCTAGTGCCTCCAAATGAACAAAAGGTCATAGTATTTGCCAACACAGAAGACTCTTTGAAAAGATTACAATATGACTCATGGATCCCCTCAGCTATTTCTGCAGAAGCCAAAAATAGAGATAGGATTACCTAGGAAAAACCTGTGGAGGAGTCTCTGATCTAATGGAATGAATCTCTACGCAAAAGGATTTTAAGAATGTTACACTAGCTTGGACTGAAAAGGACAAGAGAGAATGAGATGAAGGAAAGCTTTCAGGACAATTGGAATAGGAATGGAGATAGAAATAAAGACTAGCAACTACAGCCATAATAAAAAGGAGTATTAAGATCACTATCTTTGCTTATCTGCACTATTTTCTCCACTGGGAGATTTTCTGCTCCCACGGTAGCTACAAATGACCTTCAGCACATTTTAGTTATCTTCCTTCTACCTGTCTCTATTCATGTGTTGATTCTCTCTTTACCTGACCACAGATTTGACAGCTTTTAATTCCAATTAATCTGTATAATTTTTTTTCTTCTCATCGAATAAAACATTTTCAAATATTTTAGTAGAACTAGGTAACAACTACAAAATTATTTTAGTAATTCTGGGTTAAGGTATCAGAGAACACTGAAAAATTTACATAAAGAAAGAAAACAATATATAATTTTCCCCCATCCCACCAATAAGAAGCACAAACCAACAATTATATGTAAGAATCATAATCCTAAATTTGACATTTCAGGGACTTAACTTCAACTTCCTTCTTTGTGGTAACAGAGGAAAGACATATATATAAGCTACACTTTTAATAAAGGAAGAAGATTCTTTTTAAATGAATAGCGATTAGAGGCAGTGACTCACAGACAAACTGGTATGACTATGTCAACAACAGTCACATAAATTCACCTACAAAGACTTAAACTATTTTTTAAACTCTAAAGAAGCTGAGGCTTCTTAGAGCTATTGAAGACTTACTGAAAATATGCTGACATTTCCCTGGCGTGCCAATCATACCCATGTATCACAAATACTGACACTGCTTCAAACCTCCTTAGGGTGATATATTAGGGAAAGGAGAGCTGCTAGTTGGCCAAACTCAGGAGGGCCAAGTGAGTTTTCAAGAGAGATGCAAGAAATACTAAGTGCCCCACGTTTTAAAAGAGATAAGAGTAGCAAATTTATGATGATTTCTTCCCCTGACCTCCCCAGGTGTATCTTTCCTTGTCTCCATACCATTTCACAGATATGTGATTAATTTTAAGGAGTTGTGGGGACTCCCAAGGTCTCCTAGATTCTTCCAGATCTAGAGAATACACCTGATTCCTTGCCTCCCACCTAGTAACTGAATTACCTTTCCTGGGGCCACCTTGTTGAACCACCCAGTTGTCAGGTGGCTCCTTCTAAGGAAGAATAGACAGTTGTTGGTGTCAAAGGATGTTGTGGTCTTTGGATATGTTCCCGATTTGAATTTCAACCAACTCCTCACATCTCTCTGATGGGGTACAGTAATAGAACAGAAGTCAATGGGAGATCAGCATGCACTCAGATTCCAGATTCTGAAAGGGAACAAAAATCAAACCCTCCATTCTTTGCCTCTTCACCATGTCTAATAACCAATATGCTAGGCACCAGGCTTTATCAGCTCATCGAAACTAAATATAAAGTAACAACTCTCAATAACCATATAATAAGCAATATGAAGGTTATGAAAGCTTATCTATAATACAAATAATATTCATTTTAGTAAATGTTATGCTTTATAAATCCAAATTATGTGCCATTTTACTAAAATTTATTATACAGTATTAAATGTAAGAACATTTAAAATATCTATGCAAAGCATTGACTTACCTTTCCTAATACAGATAAGTTCATGTACTCCACAGGTTCTTTCTCCACCTGTTAAAAAATATTTATTAGATGTTAAAAACATGGAAAATAACGTAAATGTGTAACAAACAATTTTTAAATTAGCACCTACAGCTACGTGAGGCTGAGACATAAGAATTGCTTGACCCTAGGAGTTTGAGGTTGCAGTGAGTTATGATGATGCCACTGCACTTGCCTGGGTGACAGAGCAAGACTTTGTCTCTAAAAAATAAAATTAAAGTAAAATAATAGCACCTACAAATGACCCCAGAAAAAACTTCCCTAATTCTTCTCTTTAAACTTAACTAAATGATGATACCCTGACGTTCAGAATGTTACTGAACAACCCAGAAGGTAAAATCTTATAAAGTCTTAGAATGAAAAAGCTTTATTCAAGTATGCTATTTTCAAGGGCAAGTTTCTCAAGAGCAGAAGTCATGTCACCATTTCCTAAGCACCTCTTTATATCATCTAAAAGAAAATGCTGCACAGGAGAACCCACTTTCATATCTGAGCCTTAACATACACAGGTAATTTATTATGCACTATTTATATCTTTTCACCTAAACTTATATAAAATAAAACACAACCCTTTTCTCTTGCTGCCTACTTTTATAAATTTGTAATAAAATAAATTTAATAGCATGATGATAAATACTAATAAATATAACTAAAAAATTATATTGCTCTTTTTTAAAATGAGTCTTTTGTAATGTTTCACTTTTTAAATCTCTATATATTGGACAGAAAAAACACGAATACAGAAAAGTGCACAAATCTCTAAAAGTTCCATGTAATTATCATAAAGCAAGCATCTGAGTTACCACAAAGAAAGAGAACTTTGCCAGTATCCCAAGAGAACCCTATGTGACCTCCCAGGTACTACCCAGAAGTAACCACTCTACTGAGTTCTAACAACTTATTCATCTGTTTATAAATTCACATCTACAGAATCATTGAGAGGGCACTTTGCCTCTTTCAATATTATGTTTGTAAGACTGATCATTTTATTAGTTGTGGTTGTGATTCATTTCTATATAGCATTCTCCTGTTTATAAACATAACCTATATATACACATACTTATATGTAATGCATATACACACGTATAGAAATTTCAATTTTACTGTTCATGAACATTTGGATTGGTTTTGAGTTTGGGTTTGTTGTGAATAATTTTGCTGTGAATATATATATATATATATATATATATATATATATACACTTGCTGCCAACATATATACTTTTCTCCTGGATGTATACCCAAGAGAAGAACGGCTGGATTATGGAGTAAGTGTATGTTTAACTTTAAAAGATAATGGCAGGCTCTACGCCTGTGGCTCAATGGGCTAAGGCACCAGCCACGTACACCTGAGCTGGCAGGTTCAAATCCAGCCCGGGCCCGCCAAACAACAATGACGGCTGCAACCAAAAAATGGTCGGACGTTGTGGCAGGCGCCTATAGTCCCAGCTACTTGGGAGGCGGAGGCAGGAGATGTGCTTGAACCCAGGAATTGGAGGTTGCTGTGAGCTGTGATGCCACAGCACTCTATCCAGGGTGAAAGCTTGAGGCTCTGTCTCAAAAAAATAAAAATAAAAATAAAAAGTAAATAAAAGATAATGGCAAATGGTGGAATGGATAAAAAAAATGTGGTAAATGCATACAACACGCTATTATATAGTCTTTAAAAGGAGGAAATTCTGTCATTTCCAACAACATGGTTGAACCTGGAAAACATTTTGGTAAGTTATGTAGGACAGGCACAGAAAAACAAATATTTGACACAGAATCTAAAAAAGTCAAAAGTTACAGACATAGAGAATAGAACAGTAGTTATAAGAGGCAGGGGGGTGTGGTGTGGCTGAAGGTGGGCAAGACAGCAAAAAGGGAGATGTTGGTCAAAGGGTACAAAGTAGCCTTTCAGATAGACAGAAGGAATTAAGTTTTAGTGATCATATTGCATGCATGGCATAGTAGCTATAGTTAGTAACAATGTTCTGTATATTTCAAAATAATTTAAAATGTATATTTTGAACGTTCTCACCACAAAAAAAGTAAGTAGCTAAGGTGATGGATATGTTAATTAGCTTGATTTAATTATCCCACAATATATACAAAATATTAAAATACCACCTGTACTTCATAAATATATATTTTGATTATTCTACTGCATCGTAAGAATAATTTTATTAGTTACTACTCTATAAATACATATTTCCTTAATTCAGAAACATAATTTCACTAATGTAAGCTGAATAAAATTTTGTAATGTTCTGTATATGTATGGCCTTGTAATTACGCTGTGAATTACTTTGAAACTCTGAATAAAAATATTAATCATTTTAGTTCATTACAGAAACTTATTATAAATAGCTCAGCTTTAAGAAACAGAAATATAGCAATAACATGAGAAATAAAAACTATAATAACCACTAAAGAAATAGGTCATCTTGGAAGCAAGCTAAAAAAAGTAGAAAATAATATTTGTACCACTAAAAAGTAGGTTAGATCGGCATTCTAATTTGGTTCTAACAATGCCATTGCTTATTTGTTATCAACAATACAGACTAATCACTAACTACCAGGAAGACAGGCTTAGCAAGAAGAAACATCTAATTTAAGGCTATGATTATAAAATAATTATTCAGCAAAACCCTGGTGTAAAATACAGTATTAATTAGGATATTACCAATTAACGATCACAGATCACTTCTTGAAGGGCTAGAATGAAATACAGTAGGTACTACATATCTTTTCTTTTTTATATGTACCAAACACAGGACCATTTAAATATATGAAGTATATATTAAAAGAACTGTAAGGAGAAACAGAAACAGATACAGTATTAGGTACATTAATACTAAATGTACCTAACAGACATACATATAACAATTCTATCCCACAGTATGAGAACACATTCTTCGTAAGGGCATATGGAAGATTCTCCAGGACAGATCATAAATTGGACAAAAAAGTCTATTTAATTTTAAAAGATGAAAATTATATCAAGTATTTTTTCTAATCACAATGGTATAAAAATGGGAAATTTGGAAAACCCACATGTATATGGAAATAAAACATGTCCCTGAACAACCAACAGGTCAAAGAAGAAACAGAGCAAGAAATAAAAAGTGCTTTGAGACACATGAAATTGGAAATACAAAAACTTAGAATTCCTAGAATGCAATGAAAGCAGTTCTAAGAAAGAAGTTTATAGTTACAAATTCCTGCATTTAGGAAAAAGGAAAGATATTAAACAATTTAACTTGAACATGAACAAAAAGAACCAAATAATACCAATGAAGGTAGTACAATGAAAGTGATAAAGACTAGAACAAAAAGAAATACAGTGGCTCAAGCAGCTAAGGCACTAGCCATATACACCTGAGCTGGCGGGTTCTAATCCAGCCTGGGCCCGCCAAACAACGACAGCTGCAACCAAAAACTAACCAGGCGTTGTAGCAGGTGCCTGTAGTCCCAGCTACTTAGGAGGCGGAGGCAGGAGAAACACTTGAGCCCAGGAGTTGGAGGCTGGATGCCACAGCACTCTACCCAGGAACAGCTTCAGGGTCTGTCTCAAAAAAAAAAAAGAAAGAAAGAAAGAAAAGAAAAGAAAGAAATACAGAGTAGTGGGATAATTTAAAGATTTTTAAAAACGAATTTTTGAGTTTTTTAATGAAAACAAAATTGACAAACTTTTTGGCTAGATTAGCCAAAAGGAAAAAAAAAAAGAGGACTTAAACAAGATTGAAAGATTGAAATGAAAGAGAAGACATTACACCTGACACCACAGAAGTAAAAATACAACATGTGTGATAAAAGACTACTATCAACATTATATGAAAACAAATAGGATAATTAGGAGCAATAAATAAGTTCCTAGAAATGAACATCTCACCAAGATTCAAAGATAAAGAAACAGAAATACTGCAGACTAATAAGAGAAATCGAGGTAATAAATAAAAATCCCTCAAAGTTGCTGTACCACCTGCAGATTGAGTCTGCAATCCTGTTCAGGTCCTTTAGCAGGATCCAGCCGCTGCTACACTGAGATGATTGGTCACCACCTGCGACAGCCACCACCTGCAATCACAGGCTTCACTTCCTTCCCTTCTTGCTGAGCAACTTGCTTCCCAGCCATATGACTGTCCTCTCCGTCCTGCAGCAGGAGCTGCTCGTCCTGGGTGGCTGCCTCACACCACTTGGCTTTTCCACTCACCTTCACTTCAGGGGTGTGCCGATGGTGGCCATGGACTGTAGCCTTTACCCTGACCGCGGACCCAGGGTACTGCCTGGACCCTTTCCTCCCATGCTGTGTGGCCCCACAGGGGAAGTGTTCCTCAGGCCATGCCAAAGAAGGGGGGGCAGAAGAATGTGCAGGCCAGTCCGGCGGGGCAGTGGCCCAGCCACTTCTACCAGTTATCAGCAGCACCAACCAAGTCTGGAGAGTGACCAGAGCAAGAGGACAGGCCAGAGCAGAGCGCAGGGGTTCCTGGGCCAGGCTGGCACCTGGGCCCCATCCTAAGCAAGGCCCACACTTGCCCTACTGCTACTGGAGGTGCCAGCCAATCCACTCCCCATGCCCTATACACACACACACACCGGGCTGTCACCTGGGCCCCATCCTGAGCAAGGCCCACACTTGCCCCACTGCTACTGGAGGTGCCAGCCAATTCACTCTCCACCCCCTACACACACACACACACATACACGGGCTCCAAAAAGAGGTTTTAAAATCAAAGATGGGAAAATTGGAGGAAATTGCCCTTCTCCACGGCTAGCTTTTTCATGGTACTTGGATGAACCAAAGATAAACAGAAAAGCAAATATAACTTGCCACTAACCAACATTAGCTCTGCAAAAAGAAATGAAAATAACTTCTCACGGTAATGTTTCACCTGACAGAATTCAGAAGCTAGAAAAAAACCTTTTAAAAATACTGAGAACTGGCTCAGCACCCTTAGCTCAGTGGCTAAGGAGCCAGCTACATACACCCAGGCTGGTAGGTTCAACCTGGGTCTGGGCCTGCTAAACAACAATGACAACAGCAACAAAAAATAGCCAGGCATTGTAGTTGGTGCCTATAGTCTCAGCTTCTTGGGAGGCTGACGCAAGAGAATCTCTTTTTTCTTTTTTTTTTTTTTGAATCATGCCTCTTTTTTCAAGAGAATCTCTTAAGCCCAAGAGTTCAAAGTTGCTGTGAGCTATAATGCCCCAGCCTTCTACCGACGGCGACATAATGAGAGTCTGTCTCGAAAAAAAAAAATTGCTTTTGTACAGATTGAGTCAAAATGATAAATGAGCCTTTCTCCCATGGCATAAATATCAAATCATTACACTGTATACAAATATATACTTATACAAATCTATATGTTACATAAACACACACATATATACATATACACTCATGTATGTATATATGAATGATAAGGGAAGATTCATACTCAAGAGAAACATAAAATGAATTATTAAAAAGATACAATTATAAAGGAGAGTTTAATAAATGCTCAGCTAATGACCCCCATTGGGGGTCATAATGCTCTATGACCTCTAAAGACATAGTATTTTTAAGAAATCTAGGAAGTGAGTAGATACACTAAACTATACTATAGTTGAGGAATATAAAAATACAGAATTTAAGGGCGGCTCCTGTGGCTCAGCGAGTAGGGCGCCAGCCCCATATACCGAAGGTGGCAGGTTCAAGCCCGGCCTCGGCCGAACTGCAAAATAAAAAATAAAAAAATAGCCGGGCGCTGTGGCGGGCGCCTGTAGTCCCAGCTACTAGGGAGGCTGAGGCAAGAGAATCGCTTAAGCCCAAGAGCTGGAGGTTGCTGTGAGCAGTGTGACGCCACGGCACTCTACCCAGGGCGATAAAGT
>CAUYON010191454.1:0-65633 GCA_963573935.1 Arctocebus calabarensis
ATGACGGCTGCAACCAAAAAATGGCTGGGTGTTGTGGCGGACGCCTGTAGTCCCAGCTACTTGGGAGGCAGAGGCAAGAGACTCGCTTGAGCCCAGGAATTGGAGGTTACTGTGAGCTGTGATGCCACAGCACTCTATCCACGGTGATAGCTTGAGGCTCTGTCTCAAAAAAAAAAAAGGAGTTAACTCCTTGACATCCTCAGGTAGACCCTCAGAAGGGATCCAGAGGAAGGCACTATTATCACAGGAGATGACAGCTCCCCGTAGACCTTCCCATGGCACAAGAAAAGTGGAAGACAGTGGTACTGATGATCCTGACTCCATGGAGGTCTACACTAATATGTGTGAGTCTTTGTTTTTAACAAAAATGTATAATTTTTAAAAATGAAAAAAGGTTCTAAAATAAGGATGTACAATGTGTTTGCATTTTAAGCTAACTAAATGTTATTACAAAAGAGTAAAAACGTTAGAAAAAATGTATAAAGTTAATACATTATTGGTTAATTTATTATTGAAGAAGGAAAAATATTTTTTAAAAATTTAATGTAGCCTAAGTGTGGTGTTTATACTCTACAGGAGGGCACAGTGATGCCCTGGGCCTTCGCACTCTCTTCCCACTCACTCACCCACTCACCTAGAGCAACTTCAGTCCTGCAGACTCCATTCGTGGAAAGTGCCCTATGTAGGTGTATGACTTTTTTATCCTTTATGTTCTATTTTACTGTATCTTTTCTATGTTTAGATATGTTTAGCTACACAGATACTTACCACTGTGTCACAGTTGCCTACAGTATTCAACAGTAACATGCCATACAGGTTTGTAGCCCAGCTAGGTATGTATACCATCTAGGTTTTTTAAAGTACATCCTATGATGTTTATGCAGCAATAAAACCAGCTATTGAAGCATTTCTCAGAGGGCATTCCCATTGCTCAGCAAGGCATCACTGTTTGTAAATTTTTTATTGAACTATCTGAAGAAGCTATGAACATTATTAATTATTTGCAGATACATTGATTAATTTGAGGTTTTATTCTCCATTTAAAACAGTAAATTGAATAAGTACTAGTGTTAATTTTTATTGAATGAACTAGCACCAAATGAAAGTAACTCTCCTCTAAAATTTCCAGATATGCATATTTTTAAAAATGAAACTTCATGTTAATGCTACACTATTGAACTTTTTCCAAGGAGGAATCACACAACAGATCTTAGTTGTGGGTCACAGAAAACAGAACCTACTCTGATTGTTTTAACAAAGAAAGGATTTATTACAATATTGGGTAGCTTACAGAATTTTTTTTTTTTTTTGAGACAAAGCCTCAATCCATTGCCCTGGATAGAGTGCCATGGCATCATCATAGCTCACAGCAACCTCAAACTCTTGGGCTAGAGCAATCCTTTTGCCTCAGCCTCCCAAGTAGCTGGGACTACAGGCATGTGCTACTATACCTTGCTGGTTTTTCTATTTTTAGTAGAGATGGGATCTCACTCTTGCTCAGGCTGGTTTCAAACTCTTGCTCTCAAGCAATCCTCCTGCTTTGGCCTCCCAGAGTGCTAGGATTATAGGTGTGAACCACCGCGCCTTGTCACCTTATAGAATCTTTGGAAAGGTTTGTAAAATAGTTTCTAGTCCAAACTTCCAGCAAAAACTTTGGTGAAGATGCTGGGCAGACCCTGGAAACACAATGTGTCTACCCCAGTTAGGAAGCAGAGGCCACCACACCCAAACAATAATGTGAACTTTTCCAGTACCTGCACCAGAAGAATTAATTTCACATCACAATATCATGAAGATATACCTGCCAGAATCTAAATCATTACCTATACCCTAAAAGGAAAGGTAAGCTGGGAAAACTAGCTTTTTGGTTTATTTTTTCTTGTTTTGTTTGTATTTTGCATTTTACCCTGGAGTTTGCACTACATAGAACTATAAAAATGTTCTAGTGTTCAAGGATTTGGGATAACCCTAAAGTATAAATATCAACTGTACCCTATTTATCATAAAATTGAAGGTACCTTACCTAATACATTTTGCTTGTCTTTATTTTAAATAAGAGGTTTTTATAGCAGTCTAGTCATTTTTATTACTCATGGTACTTGCCTTATAATAAGTTATGGTCTTCATCCTATTTCAATTCTAATTTCCTTCAAGTTGATTTGAAAACTCACCATTATATCACAGAGTTGAAGGCACAAATCCCAAACTATCACATTTTTCTTTTGGTCAATATTAAATTTACAACATGTGTCTTTTGTCTTTAAGCCTGTGTAAACTCTGTTCCCCACCTGCCCCACCTCTCTTAGAGGACTGCCAAGATCCAAGTGGAATATTTTTGTGTCACTCACTCTTGATAGATTACCGTCTGGGAAACTTGGAGTTGTGTTTCATTTGGCAAACTGAAGAATGACTGATCCCACTTTAGACACAGTTGAATCTTTAATAGAAGAAAGAAAATAAATAAATAAAGCTTAGAGGAGGGCTAAATGAAAATGATTATGAAACACTTCTATTTTCTCAGAGCCTTTTGATGTTTCTGACAAACAAAACAAGAGCAATTTTATGTGTTTGCCAAAGTCTACTTTTTATCTGGTAGATGCTAGTAAGTAAAATCTTTTATATACATAGTCACGAGAATTTGGTATAATCCCAGCAAAGCATAACCTCTCCCGTGGAAGAGAAAGAAATGTCAGGTACAATGGGGAGATAGTTCTTCCAGCATTTGTGAACTTTCATGATGTTAGACCATGTACCAGTGAAATAGTTGGTGAGGAATCTTTCATGGCCTCACCTGGACTGCAAAACAGAATAAACTAGGACCAGCAAAAAAAAAAAAAATCTATGATGGCTCAGGCGTCATTCATTGGAAGATATCAAAGGTGAGATGTTCAAACATGCCTTTGTTTCCTTCTTCCAAAGTATGAGTTTTTGATAGGTATTAATATTGCATCTGCCTACTATTTTTGAGAAGGAGCTATGATATGACTCTTTAAAATGCCCAGCCTCAGCATGAGCTCATGTCTCTACAAAAACATAGAAAAATTAGCTGTATGTTGTGGTGCACGTATATAGTCCCAGCTGCTCAGGAGGCTGAGGGGGGAGGATCCCTTGAGTCCTGGAGTCTGAGGTTGCAGTGAGTTATGACGACACCACAACACTCTAGGCAACAGAGTGAGACTCTGTCTCCAAAAAAAAAAAAATGTTCACATTTTTAAAAGCCTCCCCACCATATACAAAGATTAACTCAGGGAGCTGATGACAGTAAGATGGGCAACTAGGAGCTCCCAGCACTCTTCCTCTCCCATACCAAAAAAAAAAATCCAAAAAGCAAATAAACAACTATATTTTCACCAAAGTAACTAAAGGAGAGTGCCAGAGAATAGCAAAGAGGGAGTACAGAAATAGGACAGTCTCCTGGAGAAGGAAAGGAAATGCCTTGACTCTGCCATCCGACCCCCAGTCAGGATCAGCTCAGAACCAGGAGGGACTTCTTCCAGGGAGAAGGTAAGCAATGTAGGCTGGTGCAGTGTGGTGGTGGCACCTATCATCCCAACTGCTGGGGAGGCTGAGGCAAGAGAATCACCTGAGCCCAAGCGTTTGAGGTTGCTATGAGCTATGACACCATAGCACTCTACCCAGGATCACAGAGTGAGACTCTTCTCAAAATATTAAATAGAAAAAACAAAATGGTAAGCAACAGGACCCCAGTAACCCCCATGGTAGACACGACAACTCCAGTTTTTGCTACTAGAGATTCCCACAGTCCTCACAAGCTCTGAGCCCAGCTGAGGGAGCTCCCCATGCTGAGTTCCCCCAAGTGAAGAAACTGACATGAGACCTTGCCTCCAAGCCCCATGGCCCATGCTTCTACTGCTCTGTCCCATCTTGGAAGTAGAGCCATTGCTAGAATGTATCCTGCTCCAGAGGGAGTTGCCATTGTACCCTCCATCCCTAAGGATCAACCCTACAGCACTATGCCCATCAGGTAGCATGCCATCCCTAACAGGGCTGCTGCTGCATCCTGCCACCTGGGGTCAACCCTCCACAGAGCCATTCCGTCCACCTAGCCACAGTCAATGACACACCCTCCTCCCCTCAGTGCTGAGCTGACATGGTGACATCTACCTTTGGCAGCCCAAGCCTCAAGCTACCAGAGCAGTTGCACCCCCAGCTTCAGAGCAGATGCAGTGCCCCAGCATCTGGGGACCACAGGCCTCCTGAGCCCTGAAGCCATCCCACTCCCCGTGACCCCTGTGCTACAGCTTAAGTAGTGCCCTGACCACAAGTAACAAGAACTTAAATGGCTGTGATATTTACTAGTGCTGGGTCCCTCTCACCCCTCCAGGCCAACATGATATAGATGGATGCAAGGAAATATTATACGTACAAAAAACACTGACTTTTAGAAATGTCTGATGGCAAAGGATGATGAATACTTATACTGAAGCACTGTGTTTTTTAAGATACTGTGAAATGCTTAATGTCTTAAGATGTTTAATCATCAATACCTCTCTTTATTTAGAGCTAGTTTACACAACATATTACATCGTTTGGAAGCTAACAAACAATAAATGTAAACCTGATTTACCTAAGCATATTAAAATTTTCACAGAAGAAAAAAAGTTTCCTCTAATCACTTAGGGACAGAAATCCGTAAGTATAGAAGTGATTGCTGACATCTGCTCAGGGATCAATAAGTAATAATTACAGAAAACATTTTAACAGTCTTCAAAAAATTGATATATAATGAAAATCAATTATTCATCTCAAGCACATTCCTCAAACAAATACAGCACATAGTAAGATCTCAAAGATCAGTATTTCTTTAATCAATGTGTGAAAGAAAAGGAGCACTTTGCTCAACTAAAGAAAATATGAAGATCTCACCCACTTTCATTTAATGCCATTTTGTTTTCTAAACTAAAATTAAGGGAAGGATTAGGGGAGTAGAAATGTAAGAAAAATAATTTGGCATGACTATTGTCTTCATAGTTACAGCCTATATTTACTTAAAATAATAAAAGAGAATCATAATTGGATAACATTTGGAATAATCATGTATCAGAAAACAATTTTGTACCTTTTTGAGATCTTCTTGGCTTCTTGGCTTAGGTTGGATGAACAATAACGTCTTCAGCTTTTCGAAATCTTTGCTCTGTAAAATAAAGTGTATTTACATTTAAAGCATTCTGCTTGTCCCCATGGACACAAATTTCTTCCAAAAATTTGGGAAAGATTTATAGCCTGGGGAATAGGAAATGTTATGCTTATATACTATTGACTCTTAATTCTGCACATAAACTCTGTTGCAATAACTTTAAGAAGTAGATTTACTTAATTGAAGTACCAAGCTTGGAATTCACTAATCAGGTTATAAACAAGTTTAATTATAACTAAAACTACAGGACCATTATAGTAAATCAAGTGTTATTTGCCACCGAAATGCTATTTATTGAGTTATGAGCATGAGTCCCCCTAGAACACAGCTTAATCTCAGGTCAACTAAATTAAGTAAGAGCCGCATTCACCAAATGGACTCTATGTACCTGTAAAAGAGTAGCTATTTCCTATTTATATAAAGAATTCAGTTTGAGTATATAGTAGAGCCTCCATAGCTCACCACCTCCCTACACTGACCACCTGCTTAAATTGACCTAATTTTCATAGACCAGACATGCATTATATTTACGCCAATACCATGCCTCTTTGGTTACTGTAGACCTTTAATGCAACCTGAAGTCTAGTAGGGTGATGCCTCCAGCTTTGTTTTTATTGCTAAGAATTGCCTTTGCTGTGTGGAGTTTTTTCTGGTTCCATACAAAATGAAGAACTATTTTTTCCAGTTTTTCCAAGTATGCTGCATTTTAATGGGGATTGCATATAATTTGTAGATTGCTTTGGGTGGTATAGACATTTTCAGATTATGAGACTGACACGCTGCCTACTGCACTAAGGAGGCAGGTGGGTGGTATAGACATTTTAACAATGTTGATTCTTTCCAACCAAGAGCATGGTATGTTCTTCCATTTGTTGATGTCCACTGCTATTTCTTTTCTTAGGGTTTCCTAACACTCTTTGTAGAGATCTTTCACCTCTTTTATTAGATATATTCCTAGGTATTTCATTTTTTTTGAAGCTACTATGAAGGGAATTGTGTCCTTGATTTGCTTCTCATCTTGGCTGTTATTGGCATATACCAAGCCTAGTGATTTGTGACATTGATTTTATACCCTGAAATGTTACTGTATTTCTCAATTACTTCCAGGAGTCTTGTGGTTGAGCCCCTGGGGTTTTCTATGTATAAGATAATATCATAGACAAAAAGCGAGAGTTTGATCTCCTCTGCCCACATTTGGATTCCCTTAATATCTTTCTCTTGGGCTCGGCGCCTGTGGCTCAATGGGCTAAGGCGCCAGCCATCTATCCCTGAGCTGGAGGGTTCGAATCCAGCCTGGGCCCGCCAAACAACAATGATGGCTGCAACCAAAAAATGGCCAGGTGTTGTGGCGGGGACCTGTAGTCCCAGCTACTTGGGAGGTGGAGGCAGGAGACTCGCTTGAGCCCAGGAATTGGAAGTTGCTGTGAGCTGTGAGGCCACAGCACTCTATCCAGGGTGACAGCTTGAGGCTCTGTCTCAAAAAAAAAAAAAAAAATCTTTCTCTTGCATGATTACATTGGCCGCAACTTCCACCACTGTGTTGAATAGTAGTGGTGATAGTGGACATCTTTGTCTGGTTCCAGTTCTAAGTGGAGAAGTTTTCAGTTTTAATCCATTTAATATGATATTGGTTGTAAGTTTATCATGGATGGCTCCAATTAGTTTAAGAAATGCTCGCTCCATCTATGCCTGTTTTCTTAAGTGTTCTTGTCAGAAACTGAAGGTTAGGTGGGGTGGTTCATGTCTATTATCCTAGCACTCTGGGAGGCCTATGTGGGAGGATTGCTTGAGCTCAGGAGTTCTAGACCAGCCTGAGCAAGTGTGAGACTTTGTTTCTATGAAAAACAGAAAAACTGGCTGGGCACCTATAGTCCCAGCTACTCATGAAGGTGAGGCAGGAGGATTACTTGAACCCAGGAGTTTGACGTTGCTGTGAGCTGTGACCCCATGGCATTCTATCCAGGGTGATGGAGTGAGACTCTGTCTCAAAATAAAGAAAAAAAGAAAAGGATGTTGAATTTTTTCAAATGTTTTTTCTGCATCTATTGATAGGATAATGTGGTCTTTGTGTTTTGCTTCTGTTGATATGGTGAATTATATTTATGGATCTGTGTATGTTAAACCAGGCTTGCATCCCTGGGATAAAGCCTACTTGATCATAATGTATAATTTTCTTTAATGTGTAGTTGTAATTCATTTGCTAAGATTTTATTGAGTATTTTTGTATTAATTTTCATTAGTGAAATTGGTCTATAGTTCTCCTTTTTGGTTGGGTCCTTTCCTGGTTATGGTATCTGGGTGATGTTTGCTTCATAGAACATGTTGGGAAAGGCTCCTTCCTTCTCAAAGTTTTGGAATAGGTTCTGCAGGATAGGTACAAGCACTTCTTTGAAGGTTCTATAGGATTCTGGTGTGAAGCCATCTGATCTAGGGCTTTCTTTTGTTGGAAGCTTTTCTATTGTTTCTTTAATTTCAGTGCTTGATTCTGGGCTATTCAAGAGATCTATTTCTTCCTGGTACTGGTCCATTTCCTCCACATTGTCAAGTTCCTGAGCATAAAGTTGTTTTTTTTTTTTTGGTGGTGGATTTTGGCCAGGACTGGGTTTGAACCCGCCACCTCTGGCTTATGGGGCCAGTGCCCTACTCCTTTGAGCCATAGGCTCTGTGCCAGCATAGAGTTTTTTGTAGTAGTCATACCACTGTGGCATCTGTTGTTATTCCACCTTTTTTATTTCTGATTGAGGTTACTAGAGATCTTACTTTTCTGTTTCTGTTTATTGATTTTGTTTATCTTTATGGAGAACCAACTTTTTGTTTCATTAATTTTCTGGATGATTCTTCTGTTTTCAGTTTCATTTATTTCTAATTTAATTTTGGTTATTTCTTTCCTTGTGCTAGATTTGGGATTGAATTACTGTTCTTTTTCCATTTCCTTGAGATGATTCATTAGGTTGTTTATGGGCTTTCTTTCTGTTTTTCAGAAGTAGGCATCTAATGTGATAAATTTCTCTCTTACAACTGCTTTTGCAGTATCCTACAAGTATTGTAGTTTGTGACTTCATTGTTGTGATGTTCGAGGAATTTAACAGTTTCGCCCTTTATCTCCTCCGTGACTCACTGTCATTCAGCACAAGGTTGTTTAGTTTCCATGCCTTTGTGTGGGGATGAAAATTTTTGTTGGAGTTGAGTTCCACCTTTATTGCCTTGTGGTCTATAAAGACACAGGGCATAATTTCTATTCTTTTAACTTTATTGAGATTTAAGTTGTGTCCTAGGATGTGGTCTATTTTGTAGTATGATCCATGGGCTGATGAGGAGAACATATACTTTTTAGCTTTGGGATGATGTGTTTTGTATATGTCTATTAAGTCCAATTGTTCTAGGGAAGCATTTAAGTACCTTGTTTCTTTGTTTAGTTTTTGTTTAGAGGATCTGCCCAGTTCTGTAAAAAGAGTGTTAAAGTCCCCTCCTATTATGCCTTTATAGGATATCAAATTGCTTAGACCAATGAAGGTCTGTTTCATAAATCTGGGAGCATTTACATTGAGTGCATAAATATTTAGAATTGAAATGTTCTCTTGTTATATCATTCCCTTGACCAGTATGAAGTGACCTGTTCCCTCTACTTTAAAAAGAAGTTTTACACTTCAGCTCTCAGCAGATAATATGTGCAGAACCTAGGAGAGAAGGCCCTCAGTGAGGAGAGGCAGTGGATGTGTGTGTTTTCAGTGATGTCTATGCCATCACTTAGAGTGTGGAATATTTGGTTTACTGTTAAGTTCAATGATGTGGAACAGGAATTCTCTGCCCTTTGAAAGTTAGGTGTTAACTACCCACTCTTCCCCTGGAGATGGGAAGAGGACTTAATTGATGGGAAGAAAGGGTCCAGAAAGCAGCTGGTAGGCCTGGAAGTTGAGCTAGCAGCATGTGGCCCAGGGAGTGTAGTTTTGTGGGGCACCCAGACAAGAGTCAGGCAACCAGGCATGTGGTAGGGCCCTCTGGTGAAGTTATAATTGCTAATATTTACTAAGCACTTTCTATCTGATAAGCACTAATTTAAATGGTCTACAAATCTATTCTCTTAGCTATTGTGACACTCCACTAACCAACCCCAGAGCAGCTTCAGAAACCCCACCATGTGGAGGGTGCAGAACAAAATACTCATCTATGGCCATTATTAAACAATTGTCTCTCAGCTGCTAACACAGCCTTCTATTCCTGGATTTGTGATGCTGGTACCAGGGCACTGCAAACCACATTTGGGTTTTGCCAGCCTTGTCACAGAGGGCTCCATGGGAGACTTGTGAGGCTGGAAGAGGAAGATGGGGCCCTTCTTCTTTCAGTGGGCTTCTTGTTGCTCTTTGGCTTCTGGGTCCTGTCAGCAACACCCCAGCAAGGCTTCTCCAGCCTGCCAGGGGCAGTGCCTTCCTGTGGCAGCTGCAGTAGCAGCAGGATCTAACTGGCAGTTTCCCAGCACTTGTGGAACTTCCTTTATCACATTCTCATCAGATATATCCAACACTGTCTGGCCAAAGTTCCCTCAACAGAGGTCATGGTCCCAGCCCCAGGGCCTCTCCTCTGAAACAAGAAACAACAGCCTAGCTGAACAGTGCCTCCTCCTCAAAAGTCTGAGTTTTATCTCCATGGGTAGGGTCCCTCCTCTAAACTTTTAAGTTATTTTGTTTTTTGAAACACAGTCTCATTCACTTGCCCTTGGTAGACGGTCATGGTCTCATTATACCTCACAGCAACCTCCAACTCCTGCGTTCAGGGATCCTCTTGTCTCAGCCTCATGAGTAGCTGGGACTATAGGCATCTGCCACAATGCCTTGCTAGTTTTTTCTACTTTTAGTAGAGGTGAGTCTCACTCTTGCTCAGGCTGGTCTTGAACTCCTGAGCTCAAGCAATCCACCCACCTCGGCCTCCCAGAGTGCTGCGATTACAGGCGTGAGCCACTGTGCCCGGCCTAAATTTTAAGTTTTACTCATTTCAACCCATCTTGCCTCCCCATCCTTAAGGGTAGGAGGTGCTTCCTGCAGTCACTGTGTGACTTTTGCCTTTGCCGGTAGTTTCTTTGTAACTGGTCAACACATTCTTATATTAAAATTTCTCTGTAAAAATAACTGTTTTCTGCCCCTTAACTAGACCCTGATGAATACACAAACTAATCGTTAACTCTGGCATTTGGGTTTGCACCAGAGTTTAATAATTTGTCAATAGCTCAGAAGATGTTGTCAACGTTGGGAGGAGGTGTGTTTGAAATAAACTCAACCATTAAAAATTCTGGGAAAAATATATTCAAATCAACTTATACTATAAGTGTCTCAAGAAAATAATGCAAAATTCCTCACACCTGCCAATTCCTCATTTTATACAACAATGGTATTCTGTCCTCACCTTTTATCAAATCAATACTGGATACATATCCAAATAGCTGCTGTCAATAAAGGTCATAACACTTTTCTAATCTTATGAAAATTGGGAGGGTTTCAAAAACATATATAATGGAGAATAAGATCTTGCACTGTGAGAGCCTTCTCAATGATATCTTTATCCTCCTATAGAAGAGGCTCACTCAAATAGCATTTGGTGATGGTGGGCAGCGAGAAACATTGTGGAGTAGGTAACAAAGAGCTCGGGCTCTGATGTCCACTTTAGACTAACTCCATGGTGTCTGGAAAAGCATTAACTTCTGTGAACCTCAGTTTCTTTTTCTGTCAAATGGGGTTATTAATATTACTTACTCTGCCTACCTTATAGGCTTATTCAATTTCCTAAGTATTTGATCATCTATAATCAAGACTGTGATAGGAAGCCAAAGATATACATAGAGAAGCAAAACACAGTCCCTGCCCTAAAGCAGTTGATAATCTAGTGTTTTTCTATGCATTCAATAAATGGTTGTGAAACTCTATCTACCAGGCACTGTGCTAGGGTCTGATAATACAGTGATGTCTAAAATATGATCCCTTTCTCCAAGGGAATCACAATATGGTAGAGAGATAAGACAAGGGCACAGATAACTAGAGTGTAAAATAAGGGGCTGAAATAAATCAGCTAAAGAAATAGAAGGCTACCTGGGTTCGGTGGCTTACACCTATAATCCTAGCCCTCTGGGAGCCTTAGGCAGGAAGATCACTTTAGCTCAGGGGTTCAAGACCAACCTGACCAACCTTGAAACCCTGTCTCCACCAAAAATAGAAAAATTAGCTGGGAGCTGTGGCGGGCACCTGTAGTTCCAGCTACTTGGGACTGAGGTAGGAGGATCACTACCTCAGTAGTGAGGTTGCTGTGAGGTAGGCTGATGCCATGGCACTCTAGCCTAGGGGACAGAGTAAGACTGTCTTACAAAAAATAAATTAAGAAAGAAAAACAGAAAGAAAGAAGGAGTGAGGGAGGGAGGAGAGAAGGAGAGGTGAGAAGGAGAGAAAGAGAGAGAGAGGAAGTAAGAAAGAAAGATAGAAAGAAAGACCTTCCACCAAGTCGCAGGGGTCCAAGGAGGCTTTATAGATCAGGTGCCACTGGGACTGAGTGTGAACAAAAAATAAAGGAAAATGAAGGGAGTAACTAAAAATAAGTGCCTGGATAGGTGTCATAAAACCCTGAAGTAGAGCTGGTAGAAATCAGAAAGAAAGAATGAATATAAGCATTATTAGATGAACAACGCTTGAAAATCCATGTGAAGCAATTCTAGTAGTAAATGAGTTACTGATAAAGATATGGTAGTGAACAAGGCAGGCATGGTCTTTTCTCAAGGAGCTTTCATTTAGTTGGGACCAGAAAAAAAATGTTTAAGTTTCCCTAGTATGACTTGTTTTAAAATATAGTGTATTGATAGAAAAATCGAGGTTTAGCAAGGCCAACAGATCAAGAGGCTAATGCCACTGGGGAAAAGTGGTTTGTTTCACTCACAGATCCCTAGAGGAGGGTCACACCACACACTGGGGAGGGGACACGGACGGATGCATTAGAGCTGGTCAGTAGGCAGAGGGAGCAGGGGGTAGGGGAGTTGTGGGCAATGGCTTTTATTGTGGTTTCCACAGGCAGGAGGATAAGTTGAGGAACCAGGTTTAGGATCAGCTGGTTCGTGCTATTTCAGTGGGCTCTAGAGCTTAGAGATTGTCCCCAATTGTCAGGCACTTGGCCCTGGAGTAATTAGGGCAGGTGGCCTAGTGTGTGATAAAGAAGGTAGCAGGTGTGTTCTCTGGATTGGTTGGTTTGCACTTGAGTTAGTAAACAACTCATCTGTGCCAATAACTATCTGTAAAAATTAGCTAACTCAGGGCTGGACGTGATGGCTCATGCCTGTAATCCCAGCACTCCAAAAGGCAGAGGCAGGATAATCCCTTGACCTCAGGAGTTAGAGACCTGTCCGGACAAGAGGGAGACCTATCTCTACTAAAACAGAAAAACTAGTCAGGTGTTGTGCCCACCTGCAGTCCCAGCTACTTGGGAGGCTGAGGCAAGAGGATCACTTAAGCCCAGGAGTTTGAGTTGCTGATTCCATAGCACTCTAGCCTGGGGCAACAGAGTGAGATGCTGTCTAAAAAAAAAAAAAAATCAGGGGGAAGGGTCATCCCTCCGGGATCAGCAAGGCCACCTGCACAAGTCAAAGCATCCAATTATAGAAGATGAAAGGTGTGGGAAACTCAGTTTCCTTAGAAGTAGGGAATTTATTCACCTTTGTGTTCCTAGTATCCACCACAATACTTTGTACATAAGTAAATGGAATATATTGTGTTTTCTGATGATCAGATTAATAAACCCCATCTTTGACTCTTGAACTTCCTTAGGATTGGAAAACTCTAACACGTCCTTCAGTTTATCAGCCGGGTGATCTCATTCCCAGAGAGGTCCTCTCTTATTCCTCAGACTGAGTGAGGGACCACTGTGGTGGATATTTTGAAGCACCTTCCCAAGCCTCCTTCAGTGACAGCAGACAATTTCAGTAGATTTATACATAACAGTTAAATAAATAATTCTTTTAAACATTAAAGGTGCCAGGCATGGTGGCTCACGCCTGTAATCCTTGTACTCTGGGAGGCCGAGGCAGGTGGATTATTTGAACTGAGGGGTTGGAGACCAGCCTGAGCAAGTGCAAGACCCTGTCTCTACTAAAAATAGAAGAACTGAGGCAAGAGCATCACTTGAGTCCAAGACTTTGAGGTTCCTGTGAGCTATGCCACCATGATATTCTACCTAGGGCGACGGAGTGACACTGTCCAAAACAAAACAAAACCTTAAAGGTACTATAAAGACCAGAAATGAAACGTGAGTGATGGTTATTTCCTTTGTGGCAACACAGTTTAGATCATAATTAGTGCCTTTCAATTTCAAGAGACAGAAATACAACTCAAAGTTCCTTAAGAAAAGAAGACTTCATTGGTCTGTGTGACTAGCCAGCTGTTTTCAGGCATGGCCGAGTCCAAGGGGGCAATGACGTCACCAGAATTCTCTCCATCTCCATCTGTCTTGCATTTTATTCTCTGTGAATGACCTCATCTTTTTAAAAACAAAACAAAACTGAAAATAGCCTTTCTGTCATTGTGGACAATGGCTTCAAGCATTTCCAGCCTTATCTGTAAGAAAAATCATCTTTTTACCCATAGAATCTATACAAAATTCCAGAGAAGAAACTTCTAGACATTTGTACCAGCCAGGACACAGAAACTGGACACAGAAACCGCATTTATTATTTAAATAGGAAAAATTAAACCAAAAATTTCTTTTTCAGACTTATAGTAGGGTACAAATGTTTGGGTTACATTGTTCTTGTTTCTAAGTTAAAGTTTAAGTTGTAGTTGAGCCCTTCACTGGGGGGTGTGCTGTAGACCCTTACACTGTGCACACTGGGTGAAAGCTCACCTCACCCTCCCTAGAATATGCTTGTGTTTTTCTGGTCCCCTTTCCCTTCCTTCCCCTCCCCCTCACTAGAATATGCTTGTGTTTTTCTTTTGTGTGGGCATGTAGTTGTTTATCAACTGGTTTCCTGGTAGTATTGAGTGCATTGGATACTTGCTTTTCCATTTTTGTGATGCTTTACTAAGATTAATGTGTTTCAACTCTGTCCTTTACCTCGATAGGGTCGTAACCAACAATTTTTAACTAGAACAGCAGAAGGTAGTTTAGTCAGTTAAACATCCCCGTCCTTTTTAAAAAAATAAAAGTGACAAAAACAAAATCAAGGACTTTAATGGGTCCAGAAATAGCAAGTACAAAAGAGCAGTTACTTAAACTCTAGGTTCAGGATAAATGAACCACCAAAGGGCCCCATCCTGAGGGAAGGCTCCCACCCTCTGGGACAGGACTCTGATCTCTTTGGAAAGGACACAGCCTTCCTTGAAGCCTGCTGGGCATAGGCAAGAGCCAGCGATGGAAGCTGTTTGCCTTTGTGGGAAGGTATGGACTAGCCAAAAGCTGTCTAAAAGAGCAGCCCACTGTGTCTGAGGGTGCGGCTGCCCAGAAGTTCTGGGAAGTAGCCGCTGATGGGGTGAGCATGGCCTGAGGCTTCAGTCGGGGGTTCCCACTAATGAGAGTACGAGGTAGTGAGAATAAGATGGAGCGACACAGCACAGCTGGTCTGTAGGTTTAGGTACTATGTGACCTTTACCTTGTGTCTCCCATTCTTGTTATTTTGCGAATTTAGCTTTAACCTAAAGGTATATATTTGAGTAGCTTAGGAAGATTGATTTAAGAGATTAACTTTTGAATTAGAATGTTATATGGATCACGGGTTCTGTCAATTACTGTTTATGAAGGGTCATGGGCTATGGCGATCAATGTTGTTTTGTTGCAGGAAGACAAGGCCCAATGAAGAGGAAGAGCACCCAAACACCATGTTTATAAGAGGAAGGGCTTTAGTCACCCACATAGCAGAATTCCAAATGGCTGCACTCCCCGACTGGCTTGGCTTGGTCTTTCCCTTTTTATCTCTAGTCAAAAAGTTCCAACCCATAGGTACCATTTTCATTGGCCAGTTTAAATCAAGCAAGAGATGCCCTTCCAGCCCCCACAGAACTACAGAATTTCACAGAAGTAGAAATTTCCAAGTTCCAGGAAGTTGGGTCTACGAATTCCCAAGAGTGGAGTCACCATGGAGAGGATCCTGCAGGTGTATCCTTATGGTCTCCTTGAGAAGACCCATTCTTCTGGATCTCACTTTTTCAGCTATCCTCTCTCAGTTTAATAACTGTTAACACTTATCAGCTAAGGGTTAGTATGGCTCTTGCTTTGAACGTGTGATAACCAGCTTGGGGAAGGAAGGCAGAATTTAATTTTCAAAAAAGGTAAAGGTTTTACAGAGACAACTCATAAAATATTTCATTGCTATTTTTCTGACTTATCCCCCTAAATAAATAATAATAACATAGAACCAGAATGTAGAAGAGAAGTGTCTTTCAACTGGGTCATTTCACTGCCTTCTCCTGATGAAGTTTAACATTCTGCCTGTAGGATAGGAGAAAGGTTCACAGGGCTCAGCTCCAAGACCACAAAACAAGGCAAAGAAGGGTGGGTTGGAAAGCACCTGCAGTGAAAATCAGGTGGAGTCAATGAGGCCAGAGTAGAGAGGACATAGCCGATCTGGCCAGTCCCAGCTTCATCTCACAGCTTCCATCCTTGTTGTTTTATAAATTCAGCTTTAACCCAAAAATGTCTATCTCGAATAGCTTAGGGCAATTGAGCGAGAAGATTAACTTGAATTAGAAATGTTGTTTTGGGTCATGGGTTATTGTTTATTATTATTATTTATTATGGGTTATAGGTTATGCTGATTATTGCTTAAGGGTTAATATTGTTTAAGATAAAGGTAAACATGGTTTTTGCTTTGAACTTTTATGCATAAAATTGTGGTTTTGGAAGTGGAAGGGCAGAACAATCTTGAAGAAGCTACACTCACTGTTCTCTAGAATTATTCTCTTCATTTATTCTGATAATAAAGCTAGTTGGATCTAATTCCTGTCTCTAGATATTGGCTGGACAGTGTCTGGTGGCTGGACCCTCTTTGTCTGGTAATGTTTGGATTTGAAGCTAGGAGATAATAAGTTAGACACAATCCTGCTTGGATGTTGTCAACCTTAAATAAAAAAAATTCAGAAAATGTCATTTACTAGCAAGTTTATTTGAGCCCAAAGCTTGAGGATGACTACAGAGAACCTACGTTCAAGTTGCCCTGTAAATAAACTCTCCACTTGACAGCAGTTATAAGTGAATTTTTAAGGAAAAAAGAAGAGACTGTTCCTAAATTGTTTATCAAGATTTTACATTAAAATAACATAAGTTATTGATTGGCTGTACCTTGTTCTTTGTATCTCAAATCCGGGAATGTGAGGATAATGGGTGAGGCTGCTACTCTGTAGCAAAATGCCTTTAGACAATTGTCCCCAAGAGTGGGGGCATGACTGAAGTCCCATTCTCTTGTCCTTCTGGGCCTGATAAATTTTGCACACTTCACCTCACATAGCTCAGACTTCTCTGAGCTAATTCTCTTTTCTCAGCTGTACTCACTGCCCAGTGGAAGGAAGACTGATTAGCTAAGTCCAGGACAGACTCACACAGAGCTCATTCCTGTAGTCAAGCAAAGGGCAGGGAAAACAGCTCCACCTCTATTATACATGGAATCATAACAGAGGCAAAGGTCTGAAAAGGGGCAAAATGTTTTACCAGTTGTCACTGTTGGTAATTCCAACACAAGTGGAACTATAGAGAAAATGCCAGCACACTGAGTTCAAATTAGGTATGGGGTCCTTTATTGGCCGGCCAGCCAGATATGTTCACACCTGAAGAATCTCGGCAAAGCATTACAGAGGTAGAGTTTTTTTTTATACCCTTCTTTCAGTTGGGGAGGGGATTGGAAATCCTAACACAAAGCAGTTTACAGAAGTTGAAGGCAAGGTTAGATCTATAGGGTAGGAGGTCGGGATCCAGCATGTACAAAGAGAACCAAATGGTACTGTCCAAGGGCCTGCATCCTGGGCTAATCTGCCCAATCTCCACAGGGTATGTTTATCCAACATTTCCCATTTCTGCAAGGCCTACATGCTCAGAAAGTGAGGGTTGTGGGATGAGAGAGTGCAAAATGGGGTCAATCTCACCTTCTTATCACTTTAAAACCCAGTACCATTTTGGGGAATTAAACCTTGCATGCCTGCCTGAGGACAGTAATCAAAGGGGCAGTCAAATGTTCCGCACTCTTGGTTCTGCTTAAACTATAGCAGCCGGCAGGTTCGACAGATGTCATGTGTCCTAGGTCCCAAGATCATCTTCACTAGAGGTAAGATTGACGGAAAAACATCAACTACAGTTAAACGATAGCCCAAAAACATGACCTAAGGTCACATAGACAAATCTCCTTTTTTTTTTTTTTTTTTATTAAATCATAGCTGTGTACATTACTGCAATCATGGGGTACAATGTACAATGTGCTGGCTTCATATACAATCTGAAATATTTTCATCCAACTGTTTGACATAACCTTCATGGGATTTTCTTAGATATTGTATGAAAACATTTGTATTCTGCATTTAGTAAGTTTCACTTGTACCCTTCTAAGATGCACCAACAAATCCCCTTTAAAAAGTCCTGTATTTCTTCTTAAAGGCAGGATGGTGGTCTTTTGAGAAGCTAGTATGCTGCTCTCCTCATTTGCCGGCAAATTAATAAACTTCTCTTTGCTTTTCCTCAGGCCACTTGTCCGTGTTCTTCATTCTCATTAATCCAGCCTCATGGTCAATACCAAACTTTCAGTAACAAAATTGTTTCTCCATAGAAAAGATGGATTATTCTACCAGAAGAAAGAATACCATGCAAAGAAAAATAATAGATATTTTGTATGTTATATATTGACTATAAAATGTCTGGTTCCATGTTTTTAAACACCTATTATAAGAGAAAGACATTCTTACCTGTCCTGAACTATTGACATCGTTTTGGGTATAAGCAAAATTAGAAAGTCTAAAACTGAAAAGGCAGTCAACAAAAGGGTAGAGATGAGAAAATAATACCTTTCTTTAATAATTAATATGTCATAAGAAATACGTGTGTGCTTCTGTAAATACTACTGACAGTCACATCGGAACAACACAGTCACTAAGAGCACAAACTATAGCTCAAGACTGTCTGCACTCAAGCTCAGCTCTCCTAAGTATAATTGGACAAAGAACTGGTAACTGTGTCCCAGTTTCCTTATAAGTAAAATTTAAACATTACCTACCTCATAGGATTGGCGAGAAGATTAAATAAACTAGTATCTGCAAAACTCTTAGAATAGTGCCTGGGAGGTATATGGCACTATATGACCTTATTATTACGTGTTGGTTTTGTAGCTATTATGATGAATTGATTATGAATGTGCTATCAAGTAACATGGCTTTCACTCCATTAGCTAATTTGAAATCCCTGTATTTCCAAAATATGAAAAAAGTTTTAAAAAATCTAACTGCTATATATATATATTAGTACCCACAACAGAGGCCATTTTATAAGAAAAATTTCATTTTCATTACCTTTTGATATTGAAGTAGCCTTTTCATGAACATAAAATCATAGATTTAATGGAACCAAAAAAAAAAACACAAAACTTGTTCTTGGTATTGTTCTATGGCATACAAAAGAAGATACAAACCTTTTCTTTATCGTTTTTAAATATTTATAAAATTATTTGAAAATATAAAATATTCCCTGAAAAATTCAATTTTTATGTGTGTGTGTGTATAGTCTAAAGAGTATTTTTTTCATAGGGTGTTTACCATGTTTGAAAATCACATCAGGACATTCCAGGCAAGAGATGTACTCCACCTCTGGCTGAATCAGAGAAACCCTTTCTTTTTTTTTTTTTTTTGAGACAGAGTCTCACTATGTCACCCTGGGTAAAGTGCTGTAGCATCATAGCTCACAGCAACCTCAAACTCTTGGGCTTAACTCATTCTCTTACCTCAGCCTCCCAAGTAGCCAGGAACCCTTTCTGAATGAAGATGCTGGCACTGACTATGACCCTTTCTAGTGTGACACATTCTGCAATATTAGTGACAACCTGAAGTTGGAGATGTCAGGGATCTTACCAAATCCTCAGCAGTGAGTGAGATGTCAGGGAAGAGAAGTCAGAAAAAGAATAAAGTTGCATTTCTTTTCCTTTTAGAAATCAGGCTATATTCTTTAATAACTTTACAATAGTTAGAGTTATGGGATTACATACAGTACAAATACTTGAGTGTCCACTTGAAAAGAGGTGGAAACAAGAGGAAACACCTCACAAAGTGTCGACATGTGGACCTTACCCTAAATCACCATGCCGTGTAAGTACAGCTACATACTCCCGTGTATGAATACAGTCATAAAATATTCCCAGTAAACATATTCATCAGTAAAAATTATGATGTGATACAATAGAATTTTTTGTAAGCAATAGGAAATTATTTTGATAATAACATTGTCCCGAGTTTAAGAAATACAGCACAGAACTGGCATTTTCAATCTGGTATATAATCATACATAAGAAGGTATCAAATTTAGGACTCTGTTAATGAAGATTTAGTTACAGTAATTTTTTTTTTTTTATTGAGACACAGTGTCGCTTTGTCACACTAGGGTTGAGTACTGTGTCATCATAGCTCACAGCAACCTTGGGCTCAAGTAGTTTTCATATATCAGCTTCCTGAGTAGCTGGGACTACAAGTGCCTCCCACAATTCCCAGCTGATTTTTCTGTTTTAGTAGAGACGGGATCTCACTCTTCCTCAGGCTGGGCTTGAACTTTTGAGCTCAACAGATCCACCCACGTTGGCCTCTCAGAGGGCTAGGATTATAGGCGTGAGCCACCACACCTAGCCTACTTATAGTAATATTTTGTTAAAGACATTATTACCAAAGGTATAAGCAAGAAATATGAGTCAGAAATGCATTATTCTCCTTGTTAAGCTTCAAGGAGGGCTGCCATGTTTTCACAAAATTCCCTGTTTCTTCATTAGGTAAAATTAGGGCTATGATATACACTTTTCAGCTTGTTGGAAACTTAAATGAAACTGCATTCAAATATTTCCAAGGCCCATATATGGAAGGGCCTTGATTAGTGCTGATAGAAAGTATTTTCCCTCCTGTCCCAGAGATCACTCAAGGACTTAGTGATGTGAGTTCCATACATCCCCATGGAATTTTCCTTAAGCAAAGGCTTTGGGGTCTGAGTCTAGAATTCTGATAAGTTGGAGCCTGCCTTCTGTGGGCGTAGTGTCTGCCATTGCCTCCTCCTGTACAGCAGAGAGGCTTGAGAATTTTGATTTAGCAAAATTGTAATAAGACCAACTCTGTAATTCCACAGGACCAATTAACAATCTTAACCCTGAATTCTGTATAGACCTGTCATTTCTATAATTTCGTTTGAGATTTTTTTTTTTTTTTTTTTGCAGTTTTTGGCCAGGGCTGGATTTGAACCCGCCACCTCTGGCATATAGGGCCAGTGCTCTACTCCATTGAGCCACAGGTGCCGCCCCTGAGATTTTTGTTTGATTGTGTTTTCTGGGACAAACTGTTTGCTCTGTTGCCTGGGTTAGAATGCAATGGCAATCACAGCTCACAACCTTAAACTCTTGGGCTCCAGAGCCCCTCTGGCCTTAGCCTACCAAGTAGCTGGGATTGTAGGTGTATGTCACTGTACCTGGCTAATTTTTCTATTTTTGGTAGAGATTGAGTCTAACTATTGTTCAGGGTGGTCTCAAACCCCTCACCTCAAGCAATCCTGCTGCTTGAGTTTCCCAAAATGCTAAGGTTACAGGTGTGAGCCAATACATCTGGACCATTTCTACACTTTGTAAATGTGCAAAAGGGAGTCACATTGCTATTTCCTCACATGATTATCCTGTTACTTAAATACAAGCAAGGCACTTCCAGATTTCTTCAGTAAATAAATAATTCAAAGGTTGCAAAAAAGTCTAGGTTGGAAAGTGATTAAGGCATGATTTGAAAATTGAAACTTGTTCCTTGGTCTTTGAAAACATAATTAATAAAGATAAAATAGATCTGGACTATTTTTAGATTTAAAAAATGACAAATACAGTCCCATGTCCCTTAAAATATCAGGGACATGTTCTGAGAAAGCCATCCTAGGCAATTTCATCATTGTACCAACATCATAGAGTGTACTTAACACAAACCTGGATGGGCTATATGGTACGGCCTAGTGCTCTTAGCTACAAACCTGTGCAGGTGCAGCATGCTACTGGACCCAATATGTAGGCAATGGTAACACATGATAACTATTTCTGTATCCAAACATAAAAAAGGCAATGCACTGATGTCATAATGGCTATGATATCACTAGACCAATGATTTTCAACCAGTGGTGTGCTGTGAGAGGACCTTAGGTGTGCCATGAAAATATCAACAACCATTGGTAAATTATGATTACTAATTATTTTCAAATAATTATTCAAAATAATTTTCAAATTATTTCAAATTTGGGAAATTTTGAAAAATGGGGAATAAAATTATTTTCAAAAGAACTTGAAAGCCCAGCATGTGTGTTTTTACTTATTTTAAATCAACATAATTTAAGTGTGCCTCAGAAGTTTAACTATAGGTTCAAGTGTGCTGTGAGATTAAAAAAGGTTGAAAACACTGCACTAGACCACAGGAATTTTTAAATTCCATTATAACGTCATAGGATCACCTTCTCACATGTAGTCCCTTGTTGACCAAAGCACCATCATGAAGCCATGACTGTCCTTGCTTTCCCAGGAATGGCTGTATGACCCAGTTATGGCCCCTGCTTATTGATTTCAGAAAAAGATTTTGCTTCCTGACAAAAGGAGGGGAGAAAAGACATCTCCTTCCTTTCTTTCTGTCTTTGGAGCTGAACCATAGCAGCCTGAAGATAAAAAAGGCAACATCTGAAGATGGTAGATCAAAAGAATGGAAAGCCCTTTGGACCTTCATCTATGAGCCTTGAGCTAACCCATGGTACTGCCTAGCTGCAGTCCTTTTATTACATGAGATTATTTCACACCTTTATGTCACATATTCTGTTACTTGCAGCTGAGTGCACCCTGAAAACACCACTACTTCTTTTCTATATTTTCCATCTACCTCATTGAACTCTATAGACCAAGGAACTGGCCTATTTTTTTTTTCATTGCCATATTCCCAGCTTTTAAAACACTGGCTTGCACATAGTGAATAATAATTCTTCTTCCTCTTCTTCTTCTTCTTCTTCTTCTTCTTCTTCTTCTTCTTCTTCTTCTTCTTCTTCTTCTTCTTCTTCTTCTCCTCCTCCTCCTCCTCCTCCTTCTTCTCCTCCTCCTCCTTCTCCTCCTTCTCCTCCTTCTCCTCCTTCTCCTTCTTCCTCTTCTTCTTCCTCTTCCTCTTCCTTTTCTTCTTCTTTTCTTCTTTCTTCTTCTTCATGGAGTCTGACTTAGTTGCCCTAGGTAGAGTGCCTGGGTATCATTATGACTCACAACAACCTCAAACTCTTGGGCTCTTGATTCTTTTACCTCTGCCTCCTGAGTAACTGGGACTACAGGTACTTGGGAGGCTGACGTAAGAGGATCACTAGTTTTTGCATTTTTTCCGGTAGTTTTTGTATTTTTAGTAGAGATGGGGTCTTGCTCTTGTTCAGGCAGGTCTCCAACTCCTGGGTTCAAGCAATCCACCTACCTTGACCTCTCAGAGTTCTGGGATTATAGGCAGGAGCCACTATGACTGGCCTGACATAGTGAATTCTTGGTAATTATTTGTTGAATGAATGAAAGATGGATAATCTCCACTGGTTCTCTACTTCTGTAGAATGGAGTCTAAAGGGTTAACCTGGCATGATCTGGCCTCAGTCCATCTTTCAAGCCTTACCTTTCTCTTCACATACCCTACAACTCAGGAAAGCTGGACTGTTTCCTTTCTGTCCTCTCAAACACCCTGTCTTACATAGACAGAGTCATTTGTGAGAACAATAAGTTTATTTCTCACAGGGGCTGGGAAGTCGGCTCGGCACCTGTGGCTCAATGGGCTAAGGCACCAGCCACGTACACCTGAGCTGGCGGGTTCGAATCCAGCCCGGGTCCACCAAACAACAATGACGGCTGCAACCAAAAAATGGCTGGGTGTTGTGGCGGGCGCCTGTAGTCCCCGCTACTTGGGAGACAGAGGCAAGAGACTCGCTTGAGCCCAGGAATTGGGGGTTGCTGTGAGCTGTGATGCCACAGCACTCTATCCAGGGTGACAGCTTGAGGCTCTGTCTCAAAAAAAAAAAAAACAACAGGGGCTGGAAAGTCCAAGGTCAAGACAGCACCTGGTCTGGTTGTCTGGGGAGGGCTGTATCCTCCCATGGCAGAAGGCGGAGGGCAAGGCAGCGATAGCTGCCTCTTGAAGGCCCTACCTGTTAATATTATCACATTGGGAATACCTGAATTTTGGAGGTGACACAGTCAAGCCATAGCACACACCTCTTAACTGAATCAGGACGTTGGCTCCATGGAATGGCATATACTCCACCTCCACCACTTTTATGCTTTTCTCTCATTCTTTAACTCTAGATCTTCTCACGCAGCACTATCTCTGATACCTTCCAGGTATTAATATCCTATCTAGTCTGTATCCCCTTCTTTTTTGTGCCAGATATCACTTTTACACATTTTTGATAATGATCTGGTGAACTAATCCCTATTCGAGTACAAGGTCCTTGAGGCTAGGAAATTCACCCAGGAAACAAATATAATACTTTACTCCTACAGATATCTAATACATTTTTGTTTGTGAGTGGAGAATAAATAGTATTAAAGTGAGCCCACTTAAAAGTTTCCATTTTAACAGTAATTTAGGCCCAGTAATTGGTGCAGATGCTCATGGAAGCAATGGTCTTAATGCATTGCAGGAGGGGAAAGAAATGGGGGTGAAAGACTTGTTGGAAGTGTTAGGAACAAGCACAGATGCCTTTTCTCTTGCCAATGATAGCAAAGTTCTTAATGAAAGATGATCCCAATCAATACAGCCAGACAGCTGATTTAAATAATGGCATCAAGCTGAAACAGAGGTCTTTTGGTATTTCTTGCATAGTGCCCTAAACCGGGACTAGGCTACCGTACTGGAGTAACCAAGGGACACCACAAATAGATCCGTGGATATCAGCCGGTAGTTGTAAATACGTTTCCCCTTCTGCAAGCCACAGGAGAACTCCGAGCAGTCTGCTCAAGGCTGGATGCAGGAGACTGACAGTGGGGCTGGTGCTGCTGTTGTGTTTTGGCTGCTGCTGCCGCCACTGGGCAGATACTGCAGTGAGGGGTCTGACCACACTCTCTAGCTCTCCAGAGCCTGGGCTGTGGCTAGAATGAGAAGTTAAAGAGAGGGCTGGGAGGTGGGCAGGACTTAGCAAGGAGCTGCAAACCCAGACAAGCAATCTTGAGAGCAAAAGGAGAGAAAGAGTGAGCTGGAGCCAAGATCATCACACCAAGTGGAACTGGAGGAAATGTCATCATTGGTAAAGGAGGATTTGGAGAAGAAACTGTTTAAGCCTCTCTTGCAGAATCTGTACGAGTTCATTGAAATAGAGTTCTCGGTCCAAGACAGGTATTACCTCTGTGTGTCAGGTAATCTGTTCTTTCTATTATCATTTCAAAAAGCAAACCATCCAAATATGCTTGCTGATAGAGGGAGACTTTTAAAAAATTTTTTATTTTCCTACGCAGCACTTGTGTCTTCTTTGGATAAAGCTTAACTATGCCAAATTTAAGAATTTGTATTCTATCGAATTTTTTGTAAGTGATTAATTTTTTGTAAAGATGAATGAAAGAACAAAATATTGTATTCAGAATATTTTGGTTAATTGTTCAGAAGTGAAACTGGATATGCACTTCTCCTGATTTGATTATTTTGTCTCCCATCTTTTATTTAATTCACTTCTGTGAGATGCAATTTCATTGAGTAAGAACTAGTTTTTAAAAATGCAACACAGAACTCTCTGTATATTTTTAAATTCTTTGGAGAACTGAGTTTTACAGCTCTTTTGCCATTCTCAAACTCTGGGGTTCTCCCTTTTCATTCTCAGATAGAAACCAAACCTTAGATTTCCTTCTGACGGCTTGGATGTCCTGGTGTTTTATATTGAAGAGAGAAATTATCTTTCAAAATTTCTCTCTCTTATATATGCTCACAAGAATAATACTTTATGATAGAAATTTTATTTATGAAAGTGGAACTTTAAGGATCAGGGATTATTCTCTAAACTATTTAACTAAAATAAAGGTTTTTCCTTTAAGTTTCTAAAATTTATGAAAATTGCCCAAAGCTAGGAATAGGCTAAAAATGTCTAATTATGGTTTACCTAATTTGGGATTTTTGTACTGAATTTAGATAGAAATATTATGCCATTATTGTATTTAATTTACAGGACTCCTTTTTCCCAATTCATGCCATTTAATACTTTTCATGGGCTTTAGGAAGAAAAAACTTAGAAATTTTCATTGTGGACTGGCCTATTTAAGACCCACTCCTATTTTCAGAAAACAACTTGTTATAATTCTCTTTCTGATAACTGGCTTAGACGGACTTTCCAAAAGGTATCAAGAGGGCGGACATAAGGGAAGTAGAAAATCTTTAAAGAGAGTGCCAAGAATTCTTTAAAACTCTTTTATTTCTAATAAATATGGTAATATTTACCCACTAATAAGAATAGCAATGTTCCGCTAACACTTTAGTACAGTGGTTCTCAACCTTCCTAATGCCTCAATGTATTTTCATTATTAAAAAGGGGTTGCGACCCACACGTTGAAAACCGCTGCTTTAGTATGTTTTGCTATATAACTACAAAGTGTGGAGACTTGGCATATCAGCAATGTAAGAAACTTAATTGGCCCAGGAAATAGAAATTAAATTATGGAAAAAAGTCAATGAAAACAATTTAAGTAAGAAACTATATTGTATCCTAACCATCAAATTACTATATCTAGAAGTATTTTTACTGATTAATATTAAAGAAGATGCTTATTCTAACATGAAAATTTAATAATTTTGTATTTATCATAATTCTCACTTCATAAAGCTAATTTCTCATTGTATAATATTTTTAAAGAAAAACTTACTTTTAAAAATCAGAAAAGTTTATAAATCTAACTTACCACATATGGTAAGTGTCTCCCTCTAAATTACGTAATTAATTTGTTCTACATGACATGAAAATAATGTCTCTTAGATTTATATTTGGAAATAATTCAATGATTCTGTTATGGAAGAAGCAAGGCTTCCTCGGAGCTGAGAAAGACAACCCAGACAACAATATCATAGATCTAGGTTAACGTTAGAAATCGTCCAGGTTCATTAACTTCTCTCAGTTCTCTTCTATATCATACCCATCAATGTGAGAAGACTTTCCCTAAATGTTAACACTTTTTTCTGACAGTTGCAAATACATTTTAACTGAACAGCAGTGTGAAATCAGTCAGTATGATGCTTAACAGTCCTGAATCTTTCACCATGTTTTATTCAAAAAATTGTTATTTATATGAATCAAACAGGTCGTGGTTACTGAAGCAAGTAACTCCATACTTTGAGGGCTGGGGGCCTTGAGGACCCCCAATCATCAAAGTTATGATTTCCTCTTTACACCCTAGAGTCCAGCAGTTCTGGATTTGTGAGACTCATGAGTCCAGCATAATTGAATTCCATCATGTATTTTTCAAATTAATGACATTATGTTTGAACATGGTTAATCTCTTTATTCTGATCAGAATATATCTGTTGCAGGGTCTCACAACCAGAGGATTGTGATTTACTGTTAAATCTTGATATTTATCTGGTTGATGTCAAAATCAGATGTCAAAGGCTCAATTTCCTGCTTTGTAGTTTGCTGGGATGTACAGCAGGGTCTCCTGGACCCTTAGTCCCTTCCTCCTCAGTCATTTCTCCCTGGGATTAGCTTCGCCCAGCCTAGAGCATCATTAGCACTGGCAGTTAAAAGCAGTATCCTCTTATGAAGGAGGGGGAAGTTCTGTTACGTGCAGGCACTAGAAAGGAAGAAGTCGTGTGTGCGATGATGGGTGTGCAAATGAATTAAAGACATTCTGAAAGTCTTGAAATAGCATATTAAAACATTAGCCAAAATGGATTGGGAAAGTAACGGGAGACCTTGGAATGGTGGGAATCAGACAGATCTGGTGTAAAACCTGGCCCTGCTTTGCCAACCTCCTGGCTGAAAAATATGGGGTGAGATAATTAGCTTCTCAGGCCTCAGTGTTGACATCTCTCAAATGGAAATTAAAAAAGCCTCCATCTGCAGAGAGAACTCCCTTGTTAAATTCTTACTAGGAAAAAGCAAAACAGGACAAATTATGTTTCAAATAAAATGAGATAAAAGTTATACTTTTGAAATACATGGGAAAATATATTTACTTTAAAAAATATACAAGTACATGTGCATATATTGTAAATATTTATTTACAGTAAAAATATATGTTTGATATATAAAGACATATATTATATAAATTAGAAATTAATATGTATTTAGATTAAGTATCCTCATATCTTTACAAAAACATTTTCCATTCATAGATATTAATTTTAAAAATGGCATTTACTAGAATTCTGAAAATAGTATGCATAAGTTCTCTACATAGATTACTTTTTTCTTTTTTTTGAGACAGAGTCTCAAACTATTGCCCTGGGTAGAGTGCTGTTGTGTCACAGCTCACAGCAACCTCAAGCCATTCTCTTGCCTTAGCCTCCCAAGTAGTTGGGACTACAGGAAACCACCACAATGCCCGGCTATTTTTTGGTTGTAGTTGTCATTATTGTTTGTCAGGCCCAGGTTGGATTCGAACCCACCAGCTCCAGTGTATGTGGCTGGCACTACACTTGAACTACAAGCTTCGAGCCTATGTAGATTACTTTTTGATGCTAGACTATAACTTCTCCTAAGAAGAATAGAACAGAAACCAAAGAATCTAATAATTATGTTAGATCATTTATAATAAGAATGTTAACAATAAAAGTGTCAAATAAGAACTAGTTGGCTAGGCTTTGTAGCTCACACTTGTAGTCCTAGCACCTGGGAGGCTGAGGCAAGAGGATCACTTGAGGCCAGGAGTTCAAAACCAGCCTGAGCAAGAGTGAGACTCCTACCTCTCTACCAAAAAATAGAAAACATTAACTGTGGCAGGCGCCTGTAGTCCCAGCTACTTAGGAGGCTGAGGCAGGAGAATCACTGGAGTCCAAGACTTTGAGATTGCTGCAAGCTAAGATGATACCTTTGTACTCTAACCCAGGTGATAGAATGAGAGAGATTCTGTCTAAAAAAAAAAAGAAAGAAAGAAAGAAAGGAAAAGAAAAAAATCAGTTAACAAGAGATAGAGATTGCTAAAATCAATTTATTTAAAAGGTTTCATTTGAAACCACAGCTGCTAAATCTATGAATTCCCAGTGTCTTAATGACAGAGAGCACTAACTAAAGAATTTCTTTGTTTTTTTTTTCCAGTGGCTAAATGGTATTGTTTGGGGAGAGGTTAGTTTTTCAGCTGTAAATTAAGAACAAATTGTTCTACCAGTACGTAGTGTTATGTAAGGATAAAAGGAGGGGTGATGCTTTAAAAAGTTTTCATATAATGAAAAATGCTATTAATAGCAGTAGGCCAAAATATATCCGAACAGGTAAATATATGATCTGAAAATAGAGTTATATGCATATTCTGTATTTTTAAAGTTGCAGATTTAATCAAGGCTGTTTTGATATGTGATAAATTTAACATATTCTGTAACCTATAATATTTTCTTTAATAAATAGTAATACCCTTAGTTCTATAAAAATAGCAATCTGTGCTCAAAAAGAATATGTAAGAAAATTCTAATTTGACTGCATTTTATTATTCTTCATTTCTAAAATTTATGAAAAGAAAGAAATGCAGGATTGATTTATAAAGCAATCATAAATAGGCATATAAAATTAATTTTATGGTAAATATCATAAAATTTACCACAAAATTTAGTTACAATCAGGATTATAAAATGGACAACATACCTTAAATACCAGAGTAGAATTTTACACCTTAAAATCCCTGTTCTTCATCTTTTAAACACAGGGAAAAACCCACTTCATTGTTTTTTGCTTAACTCTCTCTCTCACTCTCTCTTTCACAAACACACACACACACACATACACACACACACCCAGTGCATTTGTGGAATCAGTAAATGTCTCTATGAAATGATTTAAATAAAATATTCTGACTCTTCAAATCAGGGTAATTGTAGATGGTGACTACAGTATGGAAATGCTGTTCCTATTTGGAACATTTTCTTGTGACTTCTTGAGCCTGGATTTTAGAGTTGGAATATTCTCATTATCTCTAAAACCAACAATCCACAACATTATCATCCATTAGTAACTCATAAGGCAGATTTTCTCAGTGGCTCATCTACTACTTTAGAGATATAAATATGGAAATCAAGACCACCTGCCAATTCTAAGCACCAAGCCATATCATTTGTAGGGTGAATGGAAACCTTATAGCAGAGCTTTAAAGGAGAAAAAAAATGTTAAAACGTATTCACTTTTAGAATAATATTCTTAATGATGGGATGAAAGGAATAGTTGTAAGGCATGCCTACCGAGTGCTGGGAACAAGTCTACTTAAGACCTTTATGTGATTCCTTTTAATCTTCATGACAGCCCGTGAGATAAATAGAATTACTATTTTACAGATGAGGAAACCATAGTCACAAGAAGTTAAGTTACTTCCCCAAAGTCACAGGTAGTAAATCTAATTCTAAACCCAAGTCCTTTGCACTTTGCCACAGTACTTCTAACCAGTAATAGCTGTATTTCTAAACATATGTTCCAGGCAATATGGTAAGTCCCTCACATATATTATCATACTAGACACTTCTTATGAATGAAAAAACCAAGGTGTACAGTGACAGAATAACTTGTCCAAATCACCAACTAATAAATGATAGGTAGAGGCTTCAAATACCAGTCTACTTTTACCTGACCACTCTGCTATATTGCTTTTAGAAGGTACACTGAGAATGGGCTAGTTTGGTCCTCATAAAACCAGACTTTCAGTAAGTGATTGAATAGAATGTCCTTCTTGTTTTTGTTTTTTGGTGCTTCTGTTCATGTAAAATCACTTTCCTTCTCTTCCATTCTATCTCCTCTTTCTGTAAGTGCATCAATAACTCATATCCTAACTTGCTTATGGCCCATTATTTTCATTTTAAAGACATTACGTATAGCAGGCCGGACACAGTGGCTTAATCCTGTAATCCTAGCACACTGGGAGGATGAGGAAAGTGGATTGCTTGAGCTTAGGAATTTGAGACCAGCCTGACCAAGAGTGAGACCTCCATCTCTACTAAATATAGAAAAGCTAGCTGGGTGATGTGGTGGGTACCTGTAGTCCCAACTACTTGAGAGGCTCAGGCAAGAGAATATCTTCAGCTGAGGAAGTTGAGGTTGCTGTGAGGTGTGAAGTCATAGCACTCTAGCCTGGGGCAGCAAAGTGAGACTCTGTGAGGCCCGCACACTGTACCCCATGATTGAACTAATGTGCACAGCTATGATTCAATAAAAAAAAAATAAAAATGAAAAAAAAGACATTCAATATAGCTCTAAACTTGATTTTATAAAAAATATTTTTAGAAAAAAATATTATTTGAAAACTAATCTTTGCTGTGTGCAATGGCTCGCACCTGTACCCCAGCATGTTGGGAGGCTAAGGTGGGAGGATTGCTTGAGGTCAAGAGTTTGAGACCATATCACTGGGCAAGAGACATAAATAGAACCTTCTCTAAAGGAGACAGATGAAGGGCTAACAAACATATGTAAAAACGTTCATTGTCCCTAATCATCAGAGAAATGCAAATCAAAACTACTCTGAGTTATCACCTAACCCCAGTGAGAATGGCCCACATCACAAAGTCTTAAACCTGCAGATGCTGGTGTGGATGTGGGCAGAAGGGAACACTTTTACACTACTAGTGGGACTGCAAAGTAATACAATCTTTTGGAAGGAAGTATGGAGAATTCTCAAAGAACTCAAATTACACCTCCCATTTTATCCTGCAATCCCATTACTAGGCATCTACCCAGAAGAAAAAATCCTTTTATCATTAGGATATTTGCACTAGACTGTTTACTGAAGTTCAATTTACAATTTCCAAAATGTAGAAACAACCTAAATGCCCACCAACCCAGGAATGGATTAATAAGTTGTGGTATATATACCCTATGGAATACTATTCAGTCATTAAAAAGATGGAGACCTTGGTTTGGTGCCTATAGCACAGAGGTTATGGCACCAGCCACATGCACCAAGGGTGGCAGGTCCGAACCTGGCCTGGGCCAGCTAAAAAACAAAGACAAATGCAACAAAAGAATAGCCAGGCATTGTGGCAGTTGCCTGTAGTCCCAGATACTTGGGAGGCTGAGGCAAGAGAATCTCTTAAGCCCAAGAGTTTGAGGTTGCTGTGAGCTGTGATGCCACAGCCCTCTACCTAGGGTGACATAGTGAGACTCTGTCTCAAAAATAAAGAAAAAAAAAAAAGATGGAGACTTTACATCTTTTGTATTAACCTGGATTGATTTAGAACACATTCTTCTTAGTAAAGCATCACAAGAATGGAGAAGCAAGGATCCAATGTACTCAATTCTAATATGAAGGCAGCAGATGATCTGGTGTAAGATGGGGAGAAAAGGGAGAAAGGGGAATGAAGAAGCAGGAAGAGGGGACAAAGGAGGAGGATGGGTCGTAGTATATGGCACACCTCTTGAGGGTGGGACACAATTATAAGAGAGGCTTTACCTAACAAATGCAATCGGTGTAACCTCATTTTTTGTAATCTTCAATGAATCCCAAACAATAAAAACAAAGGAGTTTGAGACCAGCCTGAGCAACATAGTGAGACCATGTCTCTACTAAAAATTAAGAAATTAGCCAGGCATGATGGCTAGTATCTATAGTCCCAGCTACCTGGGAGGCTGAGGTAGAAGGATCACTTAAGCACAGAAGTTCAAGGTTACTGTGAGCTATGATGATGCCCCCTGAAACAGCCTTGTCAATGGCCCAAGACAACACCAATACCTCATAACATTTCACTGATGCTGCTTTTCTTTGATATTTTGTTGTAATTTTTCCTATTGTTTAAGTCAAATAATGAAAACAATTCTATGACACAAGGATGTAAAATGACAGAATTGTTTATTTAAAACATTTCTGGGAAACTTGTGAGCTATCGTTTTTCTTCTGTTCTGCCAATTTATATTGGATCAATTGGCCTACCTTTCCATTTAGCCTTATGAATAATATCAACTATTTTACCACAGTAACAAAGTATTGGTTAATGAAAAATTTTATTTTTAAATTAAATTTGAAAATAAGTGATTGAAATAAAGTTAATATTATAATTCCAAAAGTGTTGACTAAAATATTAAAACTGGAGCAAATGAATTCTGGGGTCTAGAAATCCCTTGGGTCTATTGATATTCACTAAATCATAACTTTTTTTTCTGAGACAGGGTCACAAGCTGTTGCTCTGGGTAGAATGCTATGGCATCATCATAGCTCACGGCAACCTTCAGCTCTTGGGCTCAAGCAATTCTCTTGCCTCCGTTTTTTTATTTTTAGTAGAAAAAGGGTCTCACTCTTGCTCAGATTGGTCTTGAACTCAAGAGCTCAAGAAATCCACCCACCTCAGCCTCCCAGAGTGCTGGGATTACAGGCATGAGCCAAAGTGCCCAGCCACTAACTCACGGTTTTATAACAGAAACACTGATTTACTAACTTCAACTCTAACATTTTCACTACATAAACACAATTTTGTTTTAAAGCAATGTGATAAGTTCCCACTTTGCCACTGCATTAATGTGGATATGGCCATTTAATTTTAGCTGGGAGCAAAGTGCAAATGTGGAAATCAGGGATTGGGTCTACTCCAACCTGAGCAGACTTCTTTGCCTGATGGCTGGAGACAATTCTTAGGCCTGTGAGTTTTAAAAGAGGATGTTTTGTCCAGATAAGGAATTGTGCTCTCTCCATGCTGTGTCCTTTTATCAAAAGGTTAACTTTTTGAAGAATGCACTTTTATTTTCATAGTTTGTTGTCAGTGGGACAATGACCATTAATGTAAGAAAACTTGATGATTGGTAGATCCTACCTTTCTCTTTTCTTTTTTTTTTGAGACAGAGTCTCACTCTGCCACCCTGGGTAGAGTGCGGTGAGATCACAGCTCACAGCAACCTCAAAGTCTTGGACTCAAGAGCTTCTCCTGCCTTAGCCTCCTAAGTAGCTGGGACCACAGGTGCCCATCACAACACCCTGCTAGTTTTTCTATTTTCTGTAGATATAGGAGTCTCACTCTTGAACTCCTGAGCTCAAGGGATCCACCCACCTTGACTCCCAGAGGGCTAGGATTACAGGCATGGGCCACTGCATCTGGCCATCCTACCTTCTTAACATCTCTCTTCTCCATTTTCACCTGCAGCCTATCCTTTAGAGAATATTCCAAGAGAAGTCTCTAATATTTGAAGCTCAGCTCGTTCACTCACTTAAACTCCTTCTGTGACACCCTACCTTTCTGCATGTGCACACACACACACCATTTAGAATAACATTTGAACTCATTAGCTTAGTACTCCAGACCCTTCAGGCTAGCTCTTGCCTAACTTGCTCCCTAGCACCTATCTCCTCACACCTCATGACAACTCAGCTGCCCCCAGGTGGAAGGAGTTGTCTCTAAGATCTGGCTCTGTTGCCCATGCTGGAGTGCAGCAGCACAATCATAGCTCACTGTAACCTCTAATTGCTGGGCTCAAGGCATTCTCCTGCCTTGGCCTCTTATTTTAAAGGTGCACACCACCATGCCCAGCTAATTGTTATATTTTTTGTAAAGACAGAGTCTTGCTATGCTGCCCAGGCTGGTCTTGAACTCCTCCTGGCTTCTAGTGATCCTGTCACCTCAACCTCCCAAGTGCTTGGATTATAGATGTGAACCATTGAAACTAGCCTATCTCTAGGATCTTATCCTTAGGAAATATGACAGAGTCAACTGTACCTCCACTTCTACGCATCAGCCTACTAGCCTAAGCATTGCTCTTCTAATCCTTTCCTCCTCACAAAGCTAATGTCTACACCAGTGGAGGCAGACATTTTTTAGAGCTAGAGAAGTATAGATGGGGAGAGCCCACCGACTGTGTCAGGAGGATCACGGACTCTGAGCCAGTTCATTAACTCCTGGGTAAGATCTTCAGGTTGAGGTCCTCCCCAGGATGCGCCTCTCAGTGGCTCCCTGTGTCCCCAAGATGTGCAATCCTCCTCTTCCAAACTCCTGGAGTATGTGATCTCAACCACAGCCTTCAGTCTTCCTTCGTGTTGCCTTCTGTAATCCTGCATAATCCAGGGACTGCCACATCACACACACTCAGTGTTAAGTCGTGGAAGTGCCCTCTGTAGCTGTCCAGAGAAACTGCCCTCACGGGGGAAATCTTTGATCTTCCCCAAGTCAGATGCAGGACTAGGGCTGAACTCTGCTTTACCTAACAAAGGACTTCACAGGATTGTCTCCAAACCTTTGAAATTCTCCATCCTTTTTGTTCCCACAGCATCAGACTATTGGGCCTATCTCTATTCTGAGGCCTCCTTCTCAGACTTCTTTGCTACCATCTCTTTCTTATCCACTTTCTCTCCCTTCTTCCCTCCTTCTATACCCTATAAACCTGGTCTTGGAAATCTTTCCTCCCATGAAAACCCCAAGTTTGTATTTCCAGTTCTAAGCTACAAAACTTCTGTTTTTAAAAAAGTGTTGATTAATATGAGGGCACAGATGATTAGGTGACATTGCTGTGTTTGTAAGGTAGAGCCCAAGTTGTATGAAGTCCCTCAGCCAGGAAACATGCTATGTACCCTTTTAACGTGCCTCTCAGGTGAGAGCACAGCAATCCTCCTTCCTCCTCTTCTCTCCCCCCCTCCTCCCTGCCTCTTGAATTTAATTGTGTGGGCCTGTTTTTGTTTACTGGCTTCATATTTGTATTGAGTACATTGCATACATGCTTTTCCAACTTGTGATACTTTAGTAAGTAGAATGTTCTGCAACCCTATCTAGGTCTTCATCTTTTTCATGGCTGAATAGTATTCTATGGTGTACGTATACTATAGCAAAACTTCTATTTCATTGACTTCTGAGACAATTTACAAATACCTCATCTGTACTTTTTTCAGATTAATATGAGGGTACAAAGTATTAGGTTACAATGTTTGCATTTATTAGTAAAGTTCTTGTTGCAAGTGTATCCTGCACCTCATCTGGATGTTAAAAGCGAAACTCATTTTCCCATCAAGCTGGCTTGTCCTCCATACTTTCTTCCAGGGTTTGGGTTTCATGCAGTGTTATTTCCATCCAGCATTGTCAATGTCTACTTATTTAAAATCTAACTTGGATTTTCCATTACCCACATCCTATGTCCAGCTTACTGCAGCAGCCTCTTTAAAAAATAAAACAAAACACTTTCATAGTTATCATAAACCACACTATCCTAAGTTCTTTATATAGTTTGTCTACTTTAATCTTTAGATCTTGTGAGTTCACATCATTCTGATGTCCACTTTCCAACATGAATAAACTGATGTTTAATTTCACCAAATTAAATTCGCTGTAAGAGGTGATGTCATATTTGACTCTGAAACTTCTAATACCAGAACCCACTGTGCTGCCTTTTCCAGAGCCCTCCCATACCTGTGCCTCTTTTCTTTCTTCTTCAATGAATCCTGAGCATCACTGCTGCTAGAAAAACTCATTTTAATTATCTCTTGCTGAAGGACACAGGAGACTTAATATTTAAGTCAGAACTGTTCACTTTCTTCATCTCACTTTTTATATGGTAGAACCTCTGTAATTTGACTACCCAAGGGACTGTAACAAACAGGTCAACATACAGAGGTGGTCACCATAAGGAACTAGGCTGATATGTACATGTGGTGCATGTTCAGTCCTTGAAAATTAGGTCAACTTAAGGAGGTGGTCAATGTGGGGAGGTGGTCAACTATGGAGGTTTTAGTGTCATAAATGAAAATCCAACTTGTTATGATAAACACTCGACATTGACCATGTGCTAATGCTAAACCTCTTATTTCCAGTGCCAGGTTGAACCTCATTCTCCACCCTAAAGATCAGCGCTTCAAGAACATAGCACAATATTCTATGTAACAGACATTACTGTGGCAGTAGGTAATCACAATTGTAGCAAAATAAAGTTAAACTGTTAAGCAGATTTGGGGGCATACTCAGAAGGTTCAGATACATCAGGGTTCAAAATTGGGATGCATCTGTAATGTGGGTTCAAGGTCATTACATAAAGGGCATACATAAATACTGAAAAGTATGACTTGAATAATCATCTTTTAGGAGTTTATGTAAACTTTTTTTCTATTTTACAGTGACCAAAACTGAAGAAGTAAAAATAATTATGGTGAAACACTACAGAGTAGGGTTAGATGAAAAATATGAAGTAACAAAAAAGTGGTCTTTGAATGATCTGCGGATGATTGATGGAAAAGAAGCAGATACTGTAAGTGTTCCATTTTTATAAGGAGATATAGAATCAATACACTGGAGATCTGGAGATCTTTATGTTCAATATCGTGTTCCATGTATTCTTGGCATATACTAAATGTTAAGATGACACTATATCCTTCTTAATTTGTACAGTTTAATGTACTGGGATGATCTACTTTTTTTTTTTCTGGTTCTTTTTATGAGTTAGATAAATAATAGAATCTTATCTATTAGATTTAAGGACATCTTTCCCAAGGGCCTCTTATCAGGTTAAATACTATCTATTGGTCAATCCTGAAACTTTAAATGCCATTTCTCCAAATATATGATGCTTCCACTATCACTCTCTCCCCACACATATTTCCTTCATGTGTTTTGGAAATTCCTTTCCTTATCTTCAAATTTGACAGTCATCAAACCCATTTCTTCCTTCAGAAGGATTATATAACTCTTGGAAGTCCTATAATGTTAGAGTTGAAAGGGGTGAAAGATTGGCTACTGCAGTCTCCCCACTTCACCACCACTTGACAGGTGATTTTTATAACCTGTCCTTGAACTCTTCATTTGATGGAGAACACAGCCCTCCCTTAGCCTTTGTACATCCACATTGCTTAAGTACTGACCCTTGAGGCTTGGGATGTCTAATCACCTCAATCTCTTACCCAGATTTCCCACCTCCATATACCCACTGCAGCTGTTATAGCTGTAATCCAATAGACTGAAATTGTTGCATTACTTCATATGCCCTCTGAATGGAAAGCTCCTTTAAATCTGGGATCATGAATTTTCAGCCTTTATTATAGCCTTCTGCCTGATAGGTATTAGGTACTTGATAAATACTTGTGATACTAGAGTTGAATGAAGTAGAATTTAAATTCATTTATTCTTAATCCTAATGAATGCCATATTCTTAATTTGGCCTAGTTGCCAACTGTTCAAACCTTCTAATATCTTGATATTTTAATATCACCATAGTGTGATACAGAGTAATGAGTAGGACTTTATTCAAGTCAGTGATCAAACTGATGGCAGAGCCAAGCACTTAGGTCCAGATCCTTGATGGTCACCATTACTACTGCTGGGTACCCCATACTTAGTAAACTAAGTTGGCTACACTCTTATGAGGGACAAGCTAAGCCCCTTCCATGTAGTCTGTATGTAATTTTACGAAATTATTACAAAGTCTTGTGAATTAGATGCCACTAAGACTTTTGTTTTACAAATGATGAAAATGAGACTTAAAGAGATTGCCTTGCCTGAGGCCACATAGCTGTTAAGTGGTAAAGCTAGACTTTGTCTAGAAATCTATTAATTTCCCTTCTTGGGATTGGTTGTTTAATACTTCTACAAAGTCATGTATCTATTCATTCCTCCATTCATTAATTTATTGAGGATTTTTGTTATACTGGGCCCTACAGGCTCTGAGGATACAGTGGAAACTGGATATCCATAAACACTTAATTCTACCTTAATTAATCACCTAATTTGAATAACTAAATTTTGTTCTTACTAATATCAATTTATACTGCCTGGTATTGCCTTTACTTATCATGTGGAGTCCTTTTTTAAAAAAAAAAATGGTGTGTTAGTCTTGCCTTCTTGATGGAAGGATGCTTGATTCCATTGCTTTGTCATCTAAGTATTCAACACAAGATACAGTAAATTTTTTCTGTCAATATATTCTACCTAAATGTTCACACTTAGGAAATGGTTAAATATATCACTGCATATTCAGGTCTTTCAACAGGCTCATTTCAAAGAGGTACCAGGCTCCATTTTTTTCCTCACCTTTCTTAGCCTTTAATTCCATCTCAACATTGTTGATTCTCTCTTTTCAATTTTAAGATTATTACATTTGACAGTGAGCTAGCTAGACACAAAAGAGAAGCTGAGTATTTCTGTTCTTCTCATCACTTTAGGACCTAACATATTAAATTGCTAGAAGGAAAACAATAATTTTCGAAGAGTTCTTTTAAATATTTATTTTGCATAGATGAAGTAAAAATATCTTGGATGTTCTAGGAAATTCTACTTCTCTACCTTGGAATTAAATCCTCAGAAATCAGCATTAATTATTATATTTTTCTCAATAGCAATGCTATAGTTTTCAATAGAACAATTCCAAGCCAGAACATTGTCAACTATAAAAAGAGATGGAATTTAAATTGAAGTCAATTTATAAAGTAGAAATCAAAACAACCAGGGATTTGGAGACTGACTGTGCAAACAGGAGACAGGATGATGTAAAAATTGAGGTTGGGCTGATGGAGATCTTTGTTTTTGTCCTGGCTCTGCCAAAAACTAAATGTGTGGCCTGGATTTTGCCTCTCTGGAAACTACTGTATTATCCCAGCTAAGAACAAAGAATTACTAAATGATCTCTGAGATTGCCTTTAGATCTAGGATTTTGTCAAAGAGAAGTGAGAAGACAGACGGGCAGACTTGTATTCCACGTTTGTGCACACTCAGCTTTCAATTATTAAGCTAAAGCAAAAGATTAATCCAGTCTAAGCACAAAAGCACAAGGTGTATTTTCTACTGGATGAGGAACAAATATTTGGGAGAAACACCATAGGAGCATGATTAGTATTAGGTGATGGAATGGATGTGATTTCCTTTTATGGAGATTCCTGGCAGAATTTTCTTTGAAGCTGTAGTTATGACAGCCAGAAAAAATTTGCAAGTGTGACTGGGGGGGTGTTGTGTTTAAAAGCACATCACCCTTATATATTCTTTTATGAAAGTATCACTATGTTTTCAAGGATTTTTAATGGTGTAAAACAAGGTAATATCACCAGTATCATAATTTTTGGAGGCATATTCATATTCATCAGGCCTGTCCACAGACTCAGGGTATTAAGGGAATTATTATTTATTAAGCTCTACACTAATTTATATGATTATTCTCGTGTACATTTCACAGCAACCCTATCTAAAATGAGAAGAAAAGTGAGAGTCACATTAGATAAGTACTTTGCCCATGGTTACATCAGACAGTCAAAATGGTTGTCTCACTTCAAAACCAGTGCTTTTTCTCCTGCCTCCTGCAAGAATTTTCCTGTTTGAAAAAGAAGTTGCAAATACATAATTTGCTTGCATGTAATGTTTACATACTACATGCTAACGAATTATTAATACTTATGTTAGTTTTGGTTCCTAGTTCTGCCTCTATCATTTAGGGCAATGTTTACCTCCACTTCTTTCAGAGGAACTTCAGATCAGTTCAACACACATTTGTTGAGAATTTAGTAGTTTCCATGGATGAGCACTAGGACCATGAATATAAATGATGGAAAATCTTTTCTCTAGAAGTTAGGCACATAATGGATGTGAAAGCATTTTGTAAACTTTATAAATGCAAGGTATTTTTGCTGCTATTAATAACAGTAACAATCAGTGTTTTAACCTGTAGAACCTAGACTAGATTTGATGTCCATGTTTTCTTGAAACCTTTCAACTAGAAATATAGCAAAAGACTAGAGGTGGTCTTTACCAATTTGTGAGTTTCAGCCAAATTATTTAATGATCCTTCCTGTTACCTTCAAAAGTAATTCCTTCTTAATAACTTCAAAGATAGCAAGGTGGTGATCTGCAGAATGCCAATGGCTAATTAGACATCCTGTATTTCTTCCTTCTACGTTTGAAGTAGCACAAGGAACCAACCTCCTACTAAACACAGGGAAAATTCTTTTCTGCCCTGCAGAAGTCTGAAAGTAGGTTTATTATCTTCTTCAATCCTTATTCATTCTCTGAAATTCACTGCATTGGGATGACTTGATAATTGCATATTCTGAGGCACATTTTATTTGTGTAATTGAAAAAATATTGATGCTACAAAAATAATCTTTCTTATTGTTGATTTTTAGAAGCAATTATATTTGTAGCAGGTAGCTTTGAAAAACTCATTTGCAGATTTTAGAAATATATTTGATGCTAGTTCTTTACAATCAATAAGCATATCCATAAGAATATGAGAGAATTCAGGAAACCTAGCTACAAATGAAATCATGTCTCTCTTTTCTAGGACAATCCATTTTTTGATCTGCACTTCAAGAAAGTGTACAGTTTGGAAGCATATAGCTGTGCTTCTAAATATGCCTTTGCTCGAACAGTAAATAAACTGAATCATGCATATCTTAAGAAGGACTTGCAGATTGTGAACTTCGATTCTACTTACATTAATGATGATTCTATTTGGTCCTCCAACGACAAGGATTGCTTGGTCCTTATGAGAATATGCTTTTATGCTTTCAATCTTGTGTGCTTGTCCCTGTGTCCCTTGCCACTCTAAAGATGTATAAAATGTTCCTTCATCGGTATCCTATGAAAATTATTCTCCAAGTAAATATCGATAGTCATAATTTTTTTCTATTCATCAGTGACTATTACTTATAAGAAAATAAAGTAATGCTTTGTAAATTACAGTGAAATGTATTTTAATGCAGTCATTAAATATTGGGGACATTTTGTCAATGTGTTCCTTGGTAACTTGGAAGGAGGTGGATTGTTTTGTCTAAATTAGTATTCTGCCACTTGAGGTGCATCTTGGAAGGGTCAGGTGAAACCTACTAAATGCAGAACACCAATGTTTTCAGACAATAATCGAGAAAATCCCATGAAGGTTATGTCAAACAGGTGGATGAAAATATTTCAGATTGTATATGAAGCCTGCACACTGTACCCCATGATTGAACTAATGTACACAGCTATGATTCAATAAAAAATAAAAATAAAAGCCCATTGCTTTAGAATAAATTAGTATTCTGCTAAAGAATAGCAAAACAACCATAAAAGACTAAACAGTACAGAAAGATATCTGTGTTCATGGATAATATCATTAAGATGGCAATTCTGCCCAAGTGATCTCCAGATTCAATGCAATATCTATCAAAATTCCAACAGCCTTTGTTGCAGAAATGAAAAAATCAACTATCAAAATTCATTTGGAATTTCAAGGTGGCACCAAATAGCTAAAGAATCTTGAAAAATTAGTACAGAGTTGTAGGACTCACACGTCTTGATTTCAAAACTTACTACAAAGCTACAATTATCAAAACAGTGTGATACCAGTGTGAGAACAGACCTATAAATCAATGGAACAGAATAGGAAGTTCCAACATAAATCATCAGAGATTCATACATCTACAGATGACTGATTTTTGATAAGGGTGTCAAGTACCTAATTATAAAACCTAAAAGCATAAAACACTATGAGTGAAACATAGGGATAAATCTGCAATTCATTCTGAAGACATCAAAAACAAAAGAAAAAATAGATAAATTGGAATTCATTACAATTAAAATCTTTTGGCATCAAAGGACATCATCAAGTAAAAAACTTACAAAATGGAACAAAATATTTACAAATCATATAGTTGATAAAGGTTTAATACCCAGAATATATAAATAATTTCTACAACTCAGTAACAAAAAGACAACCCAAATAAAAAAAGGGCAAAGGACTTGAAATGACATTTCTCCAAGGAAGACAAACATCCAGTTATTACAAGAAAAGGCGTTTGACTCATCAGTCATTAGGGAAATACAAATCAAAACCACAACAAGATAGCAATTTACATGACTACTTTTTAAAAAGGAAAATAAGTGTTGCCAAGGATGTAGAGAAATTAGAACTTTCCCATGGTGCTGTTGGGAAAATAAATTGGTATAACCACTCTAGAAAATAGTTTTGTAGTTTCTCAAAAAGCTAAACAGAGAATTATGATATAACCCAAGTATTTCACTCCTAGTTATATACACAAAGGAATTGAAAGCAGGGACTTGAACAGATACCTGTACTCCAATGTCTAGTGTAGCATTATTCACAACAGCCGTAAAGTAGAAACACCCAGTGTCCATCAACCGATGAATGAATAGATGAAATACGGTGTAGACATACAAGAGAATATTATTAGCCTTAAAAACAGATGGAGTTCTGGCTCGGTGCCTGTGGCTCAACGGGCTAAGGCGCCGTCCTCGTACACCTGAGCTGGCGGGTTTGAATCCAGCCAGGCCCGCCAAACAACAATGACGGCTGTAGCCAAAAACTGGCCGGGCGTTATGGCGGGTTCCTGTGGTCCCAGCTACTTGGGAGGTGGAGGCAGGAGACTTGCTTGAGCCCAGGAATTGGAGGTTGCTGTGAGCTGTGATGCGACGGCACTCTATCCAGGGTGACAGCTTGAGGCTCTGCCTCAAAAAAAAAAAAAAAAAAAGAGATGGAGTTCTGATACGTGCTACAACATGGATGGACCTTGAATGTTAAGTGAAATAAGACAGATGTATAAAGACACATCTTGTATGGTTCCTCTTACATGAAATAACTAGAATAGGCAAATTCAACGACAGAAAGTAGATTAGCAGTCAATAGGGAATGGGAGGAGGTGGCAATGGGTAGTAAGTGTTTAACACTGGATTGCGGGGTTGCAGGGTCTCTGTTTTGGGTGATGAAGCTGTTTTGAAAAAATGGAGATGATTGTACAAACATTGTGGATGTAATTAATCCCACTGAATTGTACATTTAAAAATGAGTACAATGGCAAATTTAATATTGCATATATATTACCACAATTAAAAAAAAGTCATAAACCAAAACATTGAACTATACACTTTAAATGGATGAACTGTATAATATGTGTATGACATTATATCTGAATAAAGCTGTTAAAAAGGAAAAAGACCTGAAAAAGGAAGGAAATTTTGTCATTTGTAGCAACATAGGTAAACCTGGAAGGTACTTTGTTAAATGAAATGAACTGGAAACAGAAAGACAGACACCACAGGGTTGTACACATATGAGGAGCCCAGAAAGCTAAGCACATAGAGATAGGAAGCAGAGTGCTGGTTACCAGAGCTGAGGTGGGCAGGGATAGAGCAAAGGGCTCAGGGAGATATAATTCAAAGGATAGAAAATATCAAGAGGACTAAGAACATTCAAAAGACTTTATGTAGCTTTGGCACCTGTAGCATAGTGGTTACGGTGCTAGCCACATACACGATGGTGGCGGGCTCCAACCTGGCCTGGGCCTGCTAAACAACTGCAACCAAAAAATATCTGGGCGTTGTGGCGGGTGCCTGTAGTCCCAGCTACTCAGGAGGCTGAGGCAAGAGAATCACATGCGCCTAGAAGTTTGAGGTTGCTATGAGCTGCGACTCCACAGCACTCTACCGAGGGCAACAAAGTGAGACTCTGTCTCAAAAAAAAAAAGATCTTTTGTATATCATGATGACTATAGTTAAAACAATATATTGAATACTTGAAAATTGCTAAGAGTCAATCTAGCTTGATTTAGCCATTTCACAATATAAACATAATTCAAAAAATCATGTTGTACACCATAAATATATACAATTTTTATTTGTCAATTTCATAGGTCCACAGTGATAACTGTTGCAGGCAAGATCAATGAATCCTAGAATTAGTAGGTAAAAGTTTAAAGAGGATGGGATATTTTCATAGCTTTAAAGTGTTTCCCTTAAAATATTAATATTTATTGACTGAAGGGGAAAAATAGTAAGTTCACAGTGGTAGACATCTGGTAGAAATAACGTAACAAGGGTATCAAGGTTACCATCCACACAGCCATATCTTTGTCACCTGAAAAAGGCAAATCACGTCTGTGATACTCTTCTTCAAATTCATATGCTTAGCCTAACCCTGAAAAAACATCAAACATACCCAAATTGAGGGACATTTGACAAGGCACCACTCTTCTAAAGTGTCAAGGTCATGAAAGACAAGGATTCAGGGACTCGGTATATTAGTTTGCTTAAGCTGCCAATAACCAAGTAACACAAACTGAATGACTTAAACAACAGAAATTGATTGCCTCACAGTTCTGAAAGCTGAAAAGTCCAAACTCAAGGGGCCAGCAGGCTTGGTTCCTTCTGAGAACGGAGAGGGGCAGGCCTGTTCCAGGACTCCCTCTGCCTGGCACATCGAGGGTCATTGCTTCCTTGTGTCTCTTCCCTCTGTACCTGTCTCTGTCCACATTTCCCCTTTCAATGAGGACACCAGTCATAATGGATTAGGGCCGTATTTCAACTTTATTACTTGTATAAAGTCCCTGTCTCCAAATAAGGTCACACTGTGAGGCCCTGGAGTTAAGGATTTCAACATGTGAATTTGGGTTGGGGGAGTGGGGGATTCAACTCATAACCCTGAGGAACCAGTCTGAGACAGTTTTAGTTGACATTACAACTAAATCCCATGTGGATTCCTAAACTGGACCCTGGAGCAGAGAAAGAATATTGGTGGAAAACTGGTGAAACCATCCAGGCACATTAGCTCGTCTGTAATCCTGGCATTCTGGGAGGCCGAGGTAGGTGGATTGTCTGAACCTAGGAGTTCAAGACCAGCCTGAGCAAAAGCAAGACCCTGTTTCTACTAAATGTAGAAAAATTAGCCGGACATTATGGTGGATGTCTGTAGTCCCCGCTACTTGGGAAGCTGAGGCAAAAGGATCTCTTAAGACTAAGAGTATGAGGTTGCTATGAGCTATGATACCATGGTTACTCACCCCAGGGCCACTGAGTAAGACCCTGCCTCCTTCCCCCAAAAAAGGAAAAAGAAAAAGAAAATTGGTGAAACCTGAATAGTTATTGGTATTACACTAAGGTAAATTTCTTAGTTCTTATCATGGTAACATGGTATCATGGTTATGTCAGATGTTAGCAGAGGGAGAAGCTGGGTGAGAGAGGGTGGGAGTTCTCTGCACTATCTTTGCAATTGTGCCTTAAGGAAAACTTTTTTTTTCAAAATGAAAATAATTTTTTAGAGGTATGTTCTAGTTGATTTCTTATGAAGCAGCTATTCTATAAAGAAGGCCATCATTTACAGACAGCATCAATGTGTGTGAAAATGGGCTCGTTGAATCTCACTCTCTGAAACCAAGACACCTGGTTACCTAGTTGTGTTGAAAATTGTTCATATTTTTGAGAATAAATAGGAGGGAAAGAAGTCTAAACACTTTTTGATGAAGGCAAGCAGTAAAATTACTGCTAAAACGTCAGAAGAATCTTATGTGTTCTGTGTTAAGCCTTGCATTGCTCTCTCCAATGAATAAAAACCTAACCATATAATTCATGTTTTTGCTTCTTGGGGGAAAGTTCAGACTGTGGTTAACAAAAGTGACCACTTCCTTTATTAGAGGGATGTCTTTATAGAGAGAACAAAGATGGTATCTATTCACTTTTGGGTTATACACAGGAGGCACTAAAGATATGTGTATTTATTTTTTTTTTTTGACATGTAATTCTCACTAAGGAATTTCAGGGTACTCCCTGCAGACCCGATCCATCAGCGTTACTTCCTTTTGTTTCTTCTCTCTCCCCTTTGCCTTCTCTTCTTCTTCTCCCTCTTTTTAAATTTAATTCCTCTAAGAGCCAAAACGTCTTCATTTCTCTATACTTTCTTCATTTTAAAATTTTATTTCTCTTTTACCTTATCTCCTGCAAGCAGTTTGAAACTCCTAGGTCCTATGAGGTGAGAGTGGTAGAGTCATCCACACAGACTTTCAGGCTATGCAACACAACCACAGGAGAGTCATCACAGACACACATTAACTTAGATGACAATGTACAAGTGAGCTCTGTAATTTCAGTCCACCCAGCAGAGTCCTGGAGCAGTGGACAAGCACTGTCTCCTTCATAAACCCTCATCCGCGCTCATGGAGAGCAGCCGTGAACACACTAGCAAAGGTCTCTGCCCTCTCTTTGTGCCGGCTGACTATTGGCACAAGGACACCTTATGGCATCCAACCATAATTATGAGAGAATTAAAAACTAGCCTTTAGCTCTTGCTGGTGCACCTATAGGTAGACTAGAATATGGCTGACCTGGGCTACAGTGGACCGGTGGGATGCAACTGCAGTGGGTAGTAGGCTACAGTGGACAGGCAGGCTGCAGTGAATGGGCTGCATGTCAGGCTCTTTTCAGGTTTGCTCCAGGTCTCTCTTCCTAATTGGACCAAAACTTCCCAAAACTTTTTCTTCTTTTTCTGTCAAAGACAGGACCACAATGGGCAAGTCCAATTATGCAAGCACATTTCAAACTGCTTATATCATGCCCACTAGCAATCCGCTGGTCAAAGCCAATCACTAGGCCAGGCCCAAAGTCAAACAGCAGAGTATTTGCCACCTGCCATGAGGTCGTATCAAGGATGTGCGTGTGTAGTAGGAATCAAGGGGAATAATACAGACCAATAATTCATGAGAGGCCACTCGTGTTGCCTCTCTTGCTCACTTGCTGCTCTCAGAAGCCTGAGCCCTACCTGAGATCAGCTTGCTAGTTGGGGGCTGGGCAGATGGCTGGTGAATGCCAGTGAGGCATAAGATGCCTTCTGCCTGCCTGGGCTCCAGAAATCTCCTTTAGGTGGAGTGATTCAAATTATGCAATGATATACTGCATAAAATTTTATTTTTTTAACTTCTAAAAAGTAAAAAGTATGCTTCATTTAAATGCATATCCAGGCATTGCATGAGCAAGGCAGTAGTGGTCCCGAGGTGGGTATTTCCAGTGGTCATCAGTTTCCATTCTAATGTCCTAAAGCCATGGTGAGGCATGTTCACCTTTGGATTCTTCATGGCATGTAGTTTAGAGTTGGCCCGTAAACATGTTTTATAAATAAGTGACATTTTATTTGGAAGACAATATTTATTTTTTATAATGTGGAGACCTAAATTTTTTTTTTTTTTGAGACAGAGCCTCAAGCTGTCACCCTGGATAGAGTGCTGTGGCATCACGGCTCACAGCAACCTCCAACTCTTGTGCTCAAGCGATTCTCTTGCCTCAGCCTCCCAAATAGCTGGGACTACAGGTGTCCACCACAACACCCGGCTATTTTTTGGTTGTAGTTGTCCTTGTTGTTTGGCAGGTGAACTCGAATCCGCCAGCTCTGGTAAATGTGGCTGGTGCCTTAGCTGCTTGAGCTACAGGCGCTGAGCCATCATATGTGCCATACATATGATTTGCAACATACACATATTTTTTACCCTTTAGTAAGCTGCAAATGAGTCTGCAGTTCCACAATTCTATTGACTAAGGGTTTCTTTTTGGGAAGGGGTTACTAGTTTGTTTTGAGACAGAATCTTGCTCTGTCACCCAAGCTACAATGCAGTGGCATGATCAGAGCTCACCACAGCCTCAAATTCCTGCACTCCAGATGTTCTCCTGCCTCAGCATCCTGAGTAGGTAGGACTGCAGGCATGAGGCACCAAATATCCTCTTAAAAGAAAACATCACTAAATAGAATGGGGGTTTGCAGGGTTTGAGGGCAAGGAAATGGAGCTTGTTTAATGGCTACAAAGTCTCAGTTTTACAAGATGAAAAGAGTTCTGGAGATAGATAGTGGTAATGGTTGTATAACATTATGAATGTACTTAATAACACTGAACCGTACCTTGAAAATGATTAAAATGGTAAATTTTATGCTCTGTGTATTTTAACATAAAAAATGAAGAAAGAAAATATTACGAAAATAATCCACTGTGCTTTCAGAAAGTTTTCCTACTCTTAAACAAACAAAAAACCCCAGAAAATAGACTGTCCTAAGCCTTACCATTGCCCAGAATATTATAAGTAAAAGTACACGTAACTCTCTCCCAAAGGAGAAACTGACAAGCACCACTTAAGTTTCACTGTCAAGAAAACAAAGTAAATTTTGCAGGTATCTATAGCTTTCAGAGACCATTTATTTCAATTATGCAAATGGACGTTTGGTAACTAACTTATGATAAACCAAGTTTTTACTGATGGTTGGTCTTAATGTCAAGATTTTGTATATTGTTCTAATGTAACTATTCTGAACCAAAGAACTTAACTTCAGACCACTTTCACTGAATTTCTCCTAACAACTATGCTTTTCTATTTCATGGTTTAATTTTGTTCACTACCAACTCTAAACATTTTGCCTGAAAGACTGAAGATTCTGTGGGAAAATACATAGTATGCATAGTACAGAATTACTCAGATTTATTCACAATTGTAAGCAGCTACAGTCTTAGGGGCTTGTTTTATGCTCTTCCCAGGAAGTCTTTGATTCTCAAGGGTGCATTTGAAATGGTAAATATTAACTATCTACACTGCCTGTAACTGAGTAATAATAGCAACAACAGCCTTATCTTTGCAAGGTTTAAGTGCTACTTACCAAAAAGTTACTTACTGTTGTTTAAACATTTACTACTTAGCATAGGTGAAATATATTTTCCTGTTGCATTGTATCCAAACAAATGGTAAACAATTTAATAATACTTTGGGATAAAGGAGGAGTATGAGTTTAAAGCAGTTAGAGGATTCAAATTTAAATCTGATTTTTCATAAAGTAAATACAATCCAGCCCATGTATTCAGTGATATTTATCTTGGTTTGCTTATACATTCAGGGTACAGATGCAGGCTTGCCCGTGCCAGGGCTCCTGAATTCTCCAAGTGCAGCAAAGAGAAAACCTTGCGTCCTGCGCTTGACCCAAATGTATTAGCGATGTCATAGTGAGAATTATTAACCTCTGCTTAAAGCCAAAGTATCTATATGGTGGCCAATTCCCAGAAGAGATTCAGAATTAGGTGAGAGATGATCCCTGCACTCTGAGAGCCGCTCCCGGAGTGTGTGCAGCAAGCTCTGTACATTTGTACTCTCTGTGTTTATTGTTTTTGTTTTGAAACAGAGTCTCACTCTGTTCCCCAGGCTAGTGTAACATGGGTACACTCAGCTCACAGCGATCTCCAACTCCCGGGTTCAAGTGATCCCCCTGCCTCGGTGACCTGAGTAGCTGAGACTACTGGCATCCACCACAAGGCCTGACTAATTTGTCTATTCTTAGTAAAGATGGGGTCTCATCCTTGCTTAGGGGGGTCACAAACTCCAGAGTTCAAAAGATCTTCCCACCTAGGCCTACCAGAGTGCTGGGATTATAGGTGCAGCCGCCACACCCAGCCAACTGTTCTTTATTGTACCATCACCCCACAATACACGTGTTAAATAAGGCAGCGGCATTAAAAAAAAATATTTGAGGGGCAATGCGATTCGGCAAGCCTTCTTCATATTTATTCATATGTCTTATTATCTTACTTTCCCATGTTGTTCAAATATGTACCCATTACCTAATTAATATGCATTGGTAATATTTATTTAATTAACATTATGCAGGCAATTGCCACTCTCATTTAGTGGCTCTCTGACTTCCTCCTATAAAGCTGCACATAGATGTGAAGCATAATGTGGGGCCGTTTACATTTATTTGTAACAAAATCCAAAACAGATACTTCTTACTTCCTGTAAACCATTTATAAAATAGAGAATGTGGGAAGTGGAACACTGTGGCGCTCATTGTTCCCCATCCCCAAATTACTTGGTGTTTTGATTTTTGGTTTTCTTTAGAGACACAGTCTCACTCTTTGCCCAGGTCAGGGGGAAGTAGTACCATAATAGCTCACCGTAACCTCTAACATCGGGGCTCAAGTAATCTTCCTGCCTCAGCCTTCCAAGTAGTTGGGACTATAGGCATGTGCCACTATGCCAGGCTAATTTATTTTTTGTAGATATGGGGTGTCACTGTGTTGCCCAGGCTGGTCTCCAACTCATGGCCTCAAGGGATCCTCCCACCTTGCCCTCTCACAGTGCTATGATTAGAGGCAGAGGTCACTATGCCTTAATTTGACATCTTTTGGGTTGATGCTAATAGTCTGATATCTCTGATAAACATGTTATTTCTTGCATCATTAAATTTAAAAAATATGAGGGAATATAAAAGAGAACAATCAAAGTAACTGGCATAATAAAACACCTCAAAATTAGAAATAAGGAGAAAATGAAATTATATAAACTCATATGATTTGAGACATTTGAGACATTAGCTTCATACTCAGATTAAAATCACCCAAGTGCCCATCGACTCACAAATGGATAAATAAAGTATGATATATATACACCATGGACGTATTCATCCATTTCAAAAAAGATGGAGGCTTTATAGCTTTTGTATTTACCTGGATGAATTTGGAGAACATCTTCCTTAGTATTTTATCACAAGAATGGAAAAGGAATTATCCAATGTACTCAATACTAATATGAAACCAGTAGATGAACAACTACACACCCACAAGAGAGAAAAGAACAATCACATGCAAGTGGGGGGAACGGGAAGAAGGGAGGGAGGGGGGTGCTCTCACCCAACGGGCACACCTCCTGGGTGAAGGGCTCAACCGCAACTTGGACTTTACCTAACAATTGTAAATGATGTAACCTAATCATCTGCACACTCACATCAATCTGAAATTAAAAATAAAATCGAGAAAAAATATCAGTCAGACTTAAATTAAGGGACAGTTTGGACGTCAATAAAAGTGAGTTCTGTGAAAGTCCATTTCTAGGAGAGCTGTGAGGTTTCTCACTAAAATATGAAAAACGTCCTCAAAGACAGATGCGCTGCCACCCATAGGCACTTCTTCAGGCACTTCTTCAAAGGCGGTGGAGAACTTCTGTGCCTCCTCCCTCAGGGCTGTCAAGCTGAGGGAAAGGAATGTCTTCCCACCTCGAAAGGTACAAAATGAGCAGACGTTGCTTTCAGTGCCCTGAGAACAGCAAGTCTCCACAGCTTCCCATCTCTGCTTCATTGTGCACAGTAACAAAACTGATTTCTCTGAGGAAATAACTAATTTATGTAAGTCATCAATATTTACTACTCTCCACCTTTTTTATTTTTATTTTTTTGAGACAGGGTCTCACTCCATCATCAGTGGAGTGCCGTGGCACCACCATAGCTCAAACCCCTCAAACTTCTGGGGTTTAGGTGATCTTCTCATTAGTTAGGACCATGAGTGCATGCCACCATATACAGTTAACTTTATTTTATTTTATTGTTATTCCATTCATTATTTATTTTAGAGCTTCCCTATATAGTATATAGCACACAGTAAGTGCTATGGAAGTGTTAGATACTAGTCTGAGTTCTAAGAACTGGGAATATATCAGTGCACAAAACAGATAAAAATCCTTGCCTTCATAAAGCTTCATTGCAGAGCTATGTTTTTCAACCTTTTTCATCTCACAACATACTTCAATCTATAGTTAAACATCCATGGCACACTTAAATTATGTTGATACAAAAAGAAAATAATTTAAAAAAGAATATACTTACTGTGCTTTGAGGTTCTTTTGAAAATAATTTAATGATCTTTAAACATTTTCATGGCATGTCTAAGATCCTTTCATAGCATGCCAGTTGAAAATCACCATTCTAGAGAAAGAGAAATAGTAAGTAAACAAATGAACAAAAAATTTAACATATACAGTATGTCAAAATGTAGTAAGAACCATGAAGGAAAAAACTGAAAAAGGAAAATAAAGAATGCTGGAAAAGTGTTGGGGGGACTATTTTAAACCTTTGGAAGGCCTCATTGAGGTAATATTTGAGCAAAAGTCAGATATTTAATGGAAAATAATTCCATTTGATGATGAAAATCATTCCATGCATGGGAGTAGCAAGTTCAAAGATCCTGAGGCAGTTTGCCTGAACTTTTGTAGAACCAACAAGGAGGTCAGAGAAACAGGAATAGAATATCAAAGAGGGATAGAAGATGAAGTCCCAGTGGGTGGGGAAAGCCTTTATTCTTAAGCTATTAGAGGATTTTGAGCAAAGGGTAACATGATTTGATCCATGTTTTAAAAACATTACTCTGGTTGAGGTTTATATAATAATTCAGGAAGAGACACGACACTGGCAGTAATCCATTTAAGACTGGCCATGGGGATAGAGAGAAGTGTCCAGAGTTTGGATATACTTTGAAGGAGAACCAGCAGGACTACTTGAATGATTGGATATAAAGTATGCAAGAAAAGGAGGAGTCACAACTGGGCATGGTGGCTCACACTCCTAAGCGTGAAGTTGGAGGGCAGCCTGAGCACCATAGTAAGACACCATCTCTTAGAAAAAGAAAGAGAAAAGAGGAGTCAAAGATTGCCCCAACAGCTGGAATGATGGAGATATCATTAACTCAAATAGAGAAAACTGGAGGCAAGCAGTGTTTGCACGTTTCTCAGGTACCATTGTAAATCCTCCCAGGCTTACCTCTTAATCTAGGTCCAATTCTGTGGAGGCATCAGTTGGCTTCTCACAGAGGCTGTACCTCTCTCTCTCCATCCACAGTATGGGATTTGCTGCTCGTGTCATCACACGGACTGCCTTACAAAAACCAGCCCTACATGCATATGTGCAACTAGAAGTGTCTGACCAATGGCAGACAGGAGCCAGAGGCCAAATGCATTCTTCTTTCTTCACTCACATGCAGAGTCTGAGACACTTCATAAGGCTTCTCAGAAAGTATTACAGCATAGGATCAATCAACTAGTTACTCTTGGCAGGAGTCAGTTCAATAATGTTTGCCTGAATGGGCTTTTCCTTCTTCTCTATTTAATTTCCTCTGAACTCCACTCCTATTCCTTGAACTCATATTCTCAAGTAAATGACCAGTATGGTACTTTATCTCAGGTTCTGCTTTCACGGTAATGCAGGCACCAAAAGTGGCTTTAGTAAACCAGTTCTTCAATCTAGAATTTGGGGGCTGGACCCTCTGACACTGATCACAAGACAGTAAAGACCTCTACTGGTGGTAAGAGTTGTGTGGTAAACTGGAAGTGGTGATAACCTCTGGCCTGCAATAGGGTCACAATTACTAAGACTCTAAACATAGTAGATTGGAATGAGGTACAGGCAGAAGATAAAGCATTGGATTATATTGTGGGTATGGCACTCGAGCATTATGGAAGCAATTATAATAATAAGGCAGGCTTACTTCTATTAACTGCTTTGGAGATCTTAATAAAAGGAAATAACAGGGCTGGGTGCAGTGGTTCATTTCTGTAATCCTAGCACGCTGGGAGGCCGAGGTAGGTGGATTGCCTGAGCTCAGGAGTTCAAGGGCAGCCTGAGCAAGAATTTTCTACTAAAATAGAAAAACTAGCTGGGCATGGTGGCAGGTGCCTATGGTCCTAGCTACTTGGGAGGCAAGAGGTTTGCTTGAGCCCAGGAGTCTGAAGGTGCTGTGAACTGTGATGCCACAGCACTCTAGCCAGGGTGACAGAGTGTGATTGTCTCAAAAAAAAAAGGAAATTACAGGCTCAATTCATCCAGCTATCAAATCAGAGCATACTACAAAAGCCAGAGGGCCACCAGGGCAATGTAGCTGCTGAGCAGACTATACTGAATATCAGCCCCAGTCTAATCATGAGCGGTATAGATGCAAGGGAGTCCCAATGCACAGCCTTGAAACATCACCTTTGTCAAAGCCAGAACCCTAACAAAAAAATAATGGAACTCTGAGATCTAGAATGGAGACATTGGTATGGACATTATAATCCCAAACCCCCGGAGTTTCTTTTTTTAATCTTCTACACCAGTACTTTTCCAGATTTCCCTTACCTGGGAATGCTGCAAAGAATACACCTGAAGCAAATGTTTCTTAATATGACCTAATTTTTCTCAATAGCTACCCCTGTTATGACCACTAGGCTGAGCCTCCCAGATGTAAGGATGCTGGAACAAACTTACTGCACAACTGAAGTGCCCACCACATGGACATGTTGCATAGAAAGGCTGGGATGCAAGTTGCTCTAATGTTCAGGCCATTCATTCCAGCAGATCTTATACTGCTAGAAGGATTCATGATGGATAAGAGCATGGTGTGAAATATCTGGAAAGCCAGGAGGGAGTTGCAGCCCAGTTCACTAGCCTTCTGTAGGGCCATGCATTGTGAGACAGAGAAGTACTCTCTCAGGAAAACTAGAACTAGATTTTTTCAGGCCCACCAAACCTAAGTGCAAATGTGCAGAAGCATTCTGTTGAAGTAAGGAAACTGTACAAGGATCTAGTGAGAAACAGACACAAGTAGATGAATTGAAGGGGAAAGCACATGTCACAAGAATAAGATGGAGTCACTCTGGCTGAGCTAGACCTGACACAGCTGGTCTGGTCCTTTTAGGTCCTGTGTAGCCTTCACCTCCTGTCTCTCATTGTTTTGTAACTTTACTTCCACCCTAAAGACGTCTGTCTTAAATAGGTTAGGAGGATTGATTTAGGAAACTGACTTTTGAATTGGAAATGTTATAACAGGTTGTCACCGAGCTGTGCTGATCCGGTTGTGTGGGTCTGGTTTGGCATCCACCATCACCACCCCATTTGGAGTGTGGAGCAGTCAATGCCCAGGAGCACTAACCTTCAATCCAAGGCAATAGCAGTCAATGTAAAAATGCTTCCTCCATTCTTGCCTTCAGCAAACAGTTCTGAGACTCATTTCATAAAGCTTCGTAGAAGGCCCTAAGGTGTTGGGAAAACAACGACCAGCTCAGTAACACGTTCTTAGACTGCTTCTCACCCTTCCTTGTTTCGTTTGCTTACTTTGGCTCACTGCAGTCAAATCCATTGCACATAAGCCTCACTTTGGGGGGAAATCTAGGAGGAAAAAGGAGAGAGGAGAATTTAATTTTTGGATACATAAGTTTGACACTCCATTTGTAAATGTTGGGTAGCAGGCAGTGGGCACACAAATCTGAAATTCAGGGAAGAGACAGAGGCTTCTGAAATGCAATTCATTTCCCAACTTTGAGGATGGCTGTAAACATACAAGTAAATAAAGGATAATAGGACAAAAAAGCACATGCTATTGTCATATAAAGAGTGTCCACAGTAAATGTTCTTAGACCAAGCAGAAAGAACTTCAGGGGGTCTTTGTATGGATAGGACCAGATCATGCTCTTAAAAGTGAAGTCATTGGATGAAAGTAGAAAGTATTCCAAGGAGCACTTACTTAAGCATATTGATTTCAGTAACAAACTGTTCCCTGCTATTTCTGCTGTTTTCTTTCCATGAAATTATACCTTCAGATAAACATTGAAGGATACTTTGCACAGCTCATTTGTCACTTTCTCATTGAGTCCATTCTTGGTAGAGTGAGTTGCTCTTTTTGCATCCCATGGTACCTTAGTCCCTTTTTCTCTTTCTTCATTGCTGAGTTTACCTCAGCACACTGTAATTTGTTCATCTACACATATTTAATTCTGTTTCCCCAGTGAGTGAGTGTGCTCTCCTGAGTGGGATCCCTGCTTTTGTATCTCCAGCATCTAACATAAAGCTTGGCATAGAGGTGGCTCTGGTTGTTTGTCAAATGAATAAATGCATAAAGTTATTTATGCAGCCTCTAATAAAGAGCTGTGTTGAGCAAGAGCAAAGAAATGGCTCCTTTGGAGGTGGCACCTGTAGCTCAGCCAGTAGGGCACCGACCCCATATACCGAAGGTGGCAGGTTCAAACCCAGCCTCAGCCGAGCTGCAAAAAACAAACAAACAAAAAAAATAGCCGGGCGTTGTGGGGGGCGCCTGTTGTCTCAGCTACTCGGGAGGCTGAGGCAAGAGAATCGCCTAAGCCCAGGAGTTGGAGGTTGCTGTGAGCTGTGATTCCACAGCACTCCACTGAGGGTGATAAAAGTGAGACTCTGTCTCTACAAAAAAAAAAAAAAAGAAAAGAAAAGAAATTGCTCCTTAGATTTCTCAGCACACTTATCTGACCTTCGCCTCTCTTTGGTCACTTATTTTCTGCTGTATTTTTTGTATCTGTGTATCTATGAACTCTTATGTATCTGTGTATTATGAACTCTTTCAAAATAGGATTCATACCTGAATCACCTCTGTGCCTGGAAACAAAGTATCTAGCATAAAAGAGTATAGGAAGATGGAATAAATTATCTACCTTGCAACCAACTAGCAATACTGGCGTCATTTGTGCCTCCTCAAATTCTGATTCAATGGATCTGAGATGAGCCAGACAGGCTGCATTTCCTAAAAAGTCCCAGGTGACGTTCAAGCAGGTGGTTTATGGACCACTCTTTGAGTATCAAGGTCATGAGGGCAATGGTTCTCGACTGTAGCTGCATACTAGAATCATCTGGGAAGTATTAACTTCTGGGTTCCACCCCCCAAAGATTCTGATTTAACTCAAGCTTTTCAAGGTTCTTAAGGGTTAACTAAGCTTTACAATATGCAAAACAGGAGACATTTAATCCAACCTCTCCTTAAATGAATTGTTGCAAATACCTGAATAAATAACTTTTATAGAGAAAATAAATAACAGCATCAAACCCTCCTCTCCCTGGTCAGTCTTTGCGAGATAGAGGGCCCTCCCCTGCCTGTGCTTGCCACGCCCTGCACTGAGGCTCGTCCTCCTTTTCTCGCCCCGCCTATCGTGGCCCCGCCCCGCCCCGCCCCCACCTCCCGCCCCCAAGCCTATTGCCGCGCCCTCTTTTCTGCAGCCCCTGCCTGCTCCTCTACCGGGTTTTCTTCCGGCGTAGAGCTTGTCACGTGCTCGGATATGGGAAGTCGTGAGGAAACTGCCGCTTCTCGTTCAGCGCCTTATTGAGGGGCGAGTCTTAGCTCGGCGGCCGCCCGGGCCGTGGCCGTCTCCGGCTTAGAGGACCTGCCTCGGCACAGCCGGGCTCGTCCGGCCTTGCGGTAAGCCTTCGGCCGCGCTGCCCGGCAGCCGCGGGGATCTGAGGAGCTGCGGCGGCCCGGCGGCCACGCGCCGCCTCCTTCCCGGTTGGGGGCTCCATCCGGTCGGAGCCCCTGTGGCCCTAGGGTTCGGGGGGCAGACGCAGATGGAGGGGTCGCCTTCGCCCGTCGGAAAGAGATTTCCTTTTTGTCCCAAGTCCCTGGTCGTACGCTTTTTGGCGTGGACCAGGAGAGGAGGGTCTGACAGTGCCTTCCCGTTTGTCCAAATCCATTATTTTCCTAAATCTCTTCAGTGCTTGTCTCTACGTTGTGCAGCTCCCTATTCTAGACGACAGTGCTCCGGGGTTAGAGTGTCGCAGCAGCGTTTGGGCCTGACCCACAAGGCACTCAGACTCGCTCCTCGACACGCAGTGGAAGGGTCGGACTGAGTTCAGGGAAACAAGAACCAAGAGAGGAAGCAGTGGCTGTCTGCCTTTGGAACATGGTTAGACATGCAAAGTAATTTTAGAGACCCTCTAGTGATTTATTCACCGACTTACAGAAGAGTACTGAAAAGACTGGAGACTTAATCCCTCGGTTCGTAGAACGTGGATGCCATGGAAACCCGGGCCGTCTTGCGTTCTGTTCACCACAGTACCCTGTAACGTTGCCTTGCACTTGACAGACGTGGGTATTTGCTGAATGAGCGAAGGGGTACATGCTGCTTTTCATTATTTGCAGTGTGTGCATCATCTGTTTTGCTCAGGCTGGTAGAGTAGAGTGGCAGAGTCGCAGCTCGCTGCACCCTCCAGCTCCTAGCTTCTGCCTCAGCTTCCTTAGCAGCTAGGACTGCAGCCATATGCCACCCACTCCCAGCTAGTTTTTTTAACTTTATTTTTGTAGAGATGGGTCTCACTATATTGTCCAGCCTTTTCTTTCTCTTTTAAGAGTTCTTGAGATCTAGGAGTTAACAGTCTCATGAGTCAGTTATATATCAATTGTTTGACTGGTTTAGTAAGTGCAATGGGTGCTGTAGAAATTTAAAGGAGAAATCAGTTTGGATTAAGGTTTTTTTTTTTTTAAATATTATATTTGCTCCTTTATCTCATTTTTTTCTTTGATTTTTTTTTGCATTTTTGCTTCATAAGTTCAAATGTAGAATTATATCTATGTCTGTATCTATATGTGTATTTGCTGTTCCATGAGTATTTTTTTTTTTAATTTTGGATTAATATGAAGGTACATATGATTAGGTTACATTGTTTGTGAAGTACCAGTTGTAATTGCAACCTTGACCCAGGAAGTACACCCATTTACCAGTACACTCTACCCATTAGATGGGAACTTAGCAACCCCCCTCTGGATCTCTATTGAATCAACTTAATGTAAAGCATGATGTGTGACTAAGCTTTGGATTGGGAGGAAATAATATTCCTTGCATGGAAAAGTGCCTAAGCAAAGATTTAAAGTCCCAAATGAATAGAGTAAGTGGAGTGGAAAGTTTGTATAATACTTGGGAATGTGAGGGGGATGTTGAGTGAGGGCTTGGTATAATGGAAACTGTTTCAAGATTATTTGGTTGTTGTTCAGGATCTTGGAAGTTTACAGGAGATAAGCAAATGGTGTAGTGTTAAATAGATAAAGTTGATATGAACCAGGGTCACTATGTTAGCAGTGGGAAAAGAAAGAAAGGTATAAATTATGTATAGATGGGGGAAATGACAAAATATGGTAGATTCCATGTTGGTGATGGAGGAGGGAATCAACAATGATGGATTTTGAACCTGGATATTTGCTTACCAAAGTGAAAGGTGGAAAGGGGGAATCTAGGAGGAGCTGTAGCTGTAATTTGGTACTGTCATGTTAATTAACTTAAGCATTTATTAAATGCCTACTTTGCCAAGTTCTAGGAATACACAGATGATTAAGACGTAGCCCTTGCTTACAAAGAAGTACTTTTAATGGGGGATAGAGTACAAAATAGCTAGCTAGAAAACACAATTCTTAAGTGCTTTGTTATCAGAGTGGAGGGGAAATGCTAGAGGAGTAGAAAATAAAGTATTCTTTGTACATGGGTTGGGGAGGAGGGACTACTTCACAGAAGAGGCAACATTTTAGCATGATCTCAAGAGATGAGTTGGAATTTCCCAGGAAAATAATTACAGGAAAAGGAAATTACATGGACAAAAGCACAGAGATAGAAAAGTAAACTGGCCAGTGTCCAGTGAGTCTTGAGCCTGGGATGGAATAGAGCCTTAATACAGTGTCAAGACCCTAGATACCAGGATGTCCAACTGCTTTTTCTCTTAGCCACACTTTGGAAGAATAAGAGTTGTGCTTGCTTCAGCAGCACATATACTAAAAATTGGAAGAATAAAAGTTATCTTGTGGCACAAATTAAATACACAAACACAAAAGCTAATTAGCAAAAAAAAGGAAAAAACTGTGCATGCTTTTTGTGATATCTAGCAACATAGATAAGCAAAAAAGGTCCTCACAAAATCAGTATGCAGCCCATAGGCCACAGGTTAGAGACCCATGCAAGCCTAGAACATATTAAGGGATTAGCTATATGGTTACTTTATTACAGGTCAAATGGGGTTTAGGATGGTGAAGCTATTTAGAAATGGAGTAATTGGGGAGATTGTACTTCATTCTCTGCAAGGTAGATGGTGCAGTCATTTGCACAGAGAGGAGGCTGACACTAGAGTTGAGATCTGAAAGAGAGTAAAAAGGATTTGCAACAATAGTCATAGGGAAGCCATCAAAGGAAGTATTAAAGAATCGCTGAAAGTCCAGCTTTGGCTGGATTTAGATATTTGTAATGCAAGCAATGAGCATGGGTATGTTTTTTTGTTTGTTTGTTTGTTTTTAGACAGAGTTCTTTCACCCTCGGTAGAGTGCCACGGAATCATCATGGCTCACAGCAACCTCAAACTTTAGGCCTCAAGAGATCCTCTTGCCTCTCAGTAGCTGAGATTACAAGGTAGTTTTTCTATTATTTAATCTATAATCTCTTTCTATTATTAGTAGAGACAGGGTCTCTCTCTTGTTCAGGTGATACACCTGCCTCAGCCTCCCAAAGAGCTACAATCATAGGCATAAACCACTGTGCCAGGCTGGATATGTTGCTTTTTATAGTGGCATCTGGTAGCCCAAGAGAAGTGGAGAAAAAATATAATTTATGGAGATTGATTTTAAAGAAAATGAATTGCTCCAATCAGGGTAAAATTATTGAAGGGGATATTGTTGGTAGAGGGTAGTGAGCTCTGCCTTCAGGCTGGCCTGGGAAAGAAATAAGGCTTGGAGAAGCCAAACAGATGAAGAGACCACAAACCACAATGCAAGGGTACATTGCCCAACAACTAAGAGTAAATTATAAATGTCTTACTACAAAAAATAAGTGAGTAGGTGGTTATGTTAATCAGTTTGATTTAAGCATTCCACATTGTATATCAGATCATCACATTGTACCCCATAAATGTATACAGTTATGATTTAATAAAAAATCAAAAAAGAATAAGAAGGAGGGTGGTATCAGAAGACAGATAAGATGGAAGAAGGGTGGCAGTGGGAAGATGTGATTTTTATGAGAAAAGCAATTTTGGGAGTTGGAGCAGAGATAGAAGTTTCACAGATTGAGTAAAATATAGAAATAACCTAGCTTACAGAAGTCATTGTGTTATAAAAATGCCTTGTAAATCATTTATTTGAAACTTGTACTTTCTTCATTTCACATAGAAAGAAACATTTTAGGAGTTAGTGACCTAGGCAAGCTTACATGTATGAAATACTATGTGTGTGCTTTGGAAAATAGTAGTATGTGGCCAATTTTAAAATGGTCAGATGGGCCTGGGTGTAGTGGCTAACCCCTATAATCCTAACATGCTGGGAGGCCAAGGCAGGAGAATCTCTTGAGCTTAGGAGTTCAAGACCAGTTTGAGCAAGAGCAAGATTCTGTCTCTACTAAAAATAGAAAAATTGGTTGGTGCCTGTGGGTAGGGTGCTGGCCCCATATATCGAGGGTGGTGGGATCCTTGGCCAAACTGCAACAACAACAACAACAACAACAACAACAAAATAGCCGGGCGCCTGTATTCCCAGCTGTTTGAGAGGCTGAGGCAAGAGAATCACCTAGGCCCAGGAGCTGGCGGTTGCTATGAACTGTGACGCCACGGCACTCTACCAAGGGCGACAAAGTGAGACTCTGTTTTAAAAAAAAAAAAATAGAAAAATTAGCCAGGGATGATGGTGTATACATAGAGTCCCAGCTTCTTGGGATGCTGAGGCAGGAAGATCACTTGAGCTAAGGAGTTTGAGGTTTCTGTGACCTAGGCTGAGGCCATGGCACTCTAACTTGGGTGACATAGTGATACTCTGTCTCAAAAAAAAAAAGGAAAATGGTAATATATACACACAAATATGTATATGAATAAAATAGAGATTTTAAAAAAGTACTAAACTTATGTTGATGTTTGAAAGACACTGAGTTAGATGAAGAAAAGGAAAATTCACCCTTTCCAATTGTATAATTCAGTAATTTTTAGTATATGCACAAGATTGTACAACCACTACTACTGTCTAGTTCAGGAATATTCTGTAACACTCAAAAAAAACTTTATACCCATTAGCAGTCATTTCTCTTTTCCCTCCAGCCCCTGGCAACTATTAATCTTTCTGTCTATAGATTTTCCCATTCTGGACATATAAATGGAATCACAAAATATGTGACCTTTTATATCAGGCCCTTTTCACTTAGTATGATGTTTTCAAGATTACTCAGTGTTGTGGTATGTGCCAGTATTTCGTTTCCTTTTTTTTTTTTTTTTTGCCCTTTTTATTTGCTGAATAATATTCCATTGTATGAATACATCACATTTTGCTTCTCTACCGGCTGATGGACATTTGGGCTCTTTCTACTCTTTGGCTATTGCGAATAATGCTGCTGTGAACTTTGATGTACAGGTTTTTGTGTGGACATATGTTTTCAGTTCTCTCAGGAGTGGAATTTCTGGGCCATATGGTAACCCCAAGTTTAGCTTTTTCTGAAACCACTAAACTATTTTCCAAAGTAGCTGTACCATTTTGTAATCCTACAAGGATTATATGAGAGCCCCATTTTCTCCACATCTTCAGCACACTTGTCAATTTATGTTTTTTTTTTTTAATTTTAGCCGTCCTAGTAAGTATAAAGTGGCAGGCATCTCATTGCAGTTTTGCTTTGCAGCTCCCTAATGACTGATGATTTTGAGCATTTTTTCACGTGCTTGTGGCCATTTGTATGTCTTCTTTGGAGAAAATCTATCCAGATTTTTCATTTAGTTTTCATGAAAAAATTAGGTTATTTTTTTCTGTTGTTGAGTTATAGTAGTACTTTCTATAAGAGACTATATTTTAAGGACTGAATATAGGTTTTATTTTTTTTTTCCTTAAATCTTGTGTGTTATAGTACTTGGTGAGCACTTCCAAATATTTCAGAGTTTGATAACACTGGTTCTCTTAATTTCCTAATTTGCAGCTTTATGTTTTTATGATACAGGTGTATTAGTGTATTAAATCATCAAAATAAGATCTTTTAAAATCATAAATAGAATAGTATAAGGTGGGATGATTTTGAGAAAGAACTTAATATCTATATTCTGATTTTTTGCAGCTAAGAAAAGATGACAGCAATCAAACATGCTTTACAAAGAGATATTTTTACACCAAATGACGAACGTCTGCTAAGCATTGTGAATGTCTGCAAAGCAGGCAAAAAGAAAAAGAACTGCTTTTTGTGTGCCACAGGTGGGTATTCAGTAAGAAAAAGTACTTGTTTGGTATTCTTTTATTACTTAGGTGACATTTCTTTTTTGTTTTAAATATTCTTATTGTCTCTATAATTGGAAAGATTGTTGGGTCGACAAATTCATTTTTTAATTGTTTTTATTAAATACTGACTAGATACAAAACATTGTCTGTAATATATATCTAAGGTATAAAGACTAAACATACTTGCGTATTCGCTGTGGTGTAAAAAGAATATTCTGTCACTTTTGAGGTCTACCTTATGCTCTTCCTTGATTCCATTCCCTCCCTGCCCCCATTAAGAGGTGATTGGTATTCTGAATTTTGGTTTACTATTTCCTTGCTTTTCCTTATCACATCACTACATACGTTTGTAATTTCAGACAACGTCTTGTTTAGTTTTGCATGCCTTTGATTTTACCTAAACTGAATCATGGTGCTTGTATTCATTTGTGACTTTTTCCAATTACTTGGGATGCTGAGGCAGGAAGATCACTTGAGCTCAGGAATTTGAGGTTCCTGTGAGCTAGACTGAGGCCATGGCACTCTAACCTAGGTGACATAGTGACACTCTGTCTCAAAAAAAAAAGAAAATAGTAATATATACACACAAACATGTATATGAATAAAATAGAGATTTTATATAAAAGTACTTCATTCAGCTACTTGGGCTGCGTTTATGTTCATGAGTTTTATTTTTGTTCTTTCGTATTCATTGCTGCGTAGTATTCTACTGGATGAGTGCACCACAGTTTACCTACCAGCTCTCTAGTGATGAACATCAGCCTTGGTTCCAGGTTGTGCTATTGGGGAACGTTGTGAACTTGTGAACATGGTTGTTCTTACCTCCTGGCGTACACAGGCAGTGCCAGTCTGATAGGAGTGAAATAATCGCTCATTGTGGTTTTAAATTGCATTTCCCTAGTTAATAATAAGATTGGGTATCTTTTCATGAATTTCTTAGTCATTTAATTTCCTTGAATTTACCAATTTAAATCTTTTGCTTTTTTTGAAAAACTGTTTTGATTATCCTTTTACTGATTTGTACAAGTTTTTTGTATAATCTGGATATGAATCTTTTGTTGGTTGTATGCACCCTGGTTTGTGGCTTGTCTGTTTACTTTTTATGATGGCTTTTAATGAAAATTGTAATTTTAATTCAATAAAATTAATTAGTTTGATCTTTTATGGCTTCCCCTTTTAGTGTCTCAGCTATCCTTCCCATGTATCTTTTATGCAGTCATAAAAATATTCTCCTGTATTATCTTCTAAATGCTTTATGATTTGACTATTCACTGAGTGTGTCTGTTTCTTGATTCTCTCTTATATTTTGTTTTTGTTCTTTACTCTTTCACCTGAATTTTTGGATCATTTTATCAAGTTTCAGATATTGTTGGGATTTTGATTGGAATTGTTTTACCTAGAGTTCAATTTGGAGGGAATTTGCATTTTTATGAAATTGAGTCTTCATGTGCCATCCTGTAAGGTTCACCATTTTCTCCAAAGGTTTTAAACATATGTTGTTGCATTTATTCCTAGATATTTATTTATTCTTAGATTGTTTGGTATAATCATAAATAATAGCCTTTATTAACATTAATACATTTTTAAAATCCTTTGTTGTTAGAATCCTGAAATGTAATTGTTTTTTTTAATCTGGATGTCTATCAGTCTTGCTAAACTTGCTTAACTTTACAGTCTTTGCATTTTTTAATTTTTTTTTGTTGCTTTAGTTGGCTAGTTTCTATTCTGGCTTCATACACATTTTTTCATTAATCATGAATAGATGTTGAGTTTTATCAAGTGCCTTCTTTTTTTTTTTCTTGAGGCAGAGTCTCACTTTGTCTCCTTGGGTAGAGTTCCATGGTGTAAGCACAACTCACAGCAACTTCAAGCTCCTGGGCTCAAGTGAACCTCTTGCCTCAGTCTCCCGAGCGTCTGGGACTACAGGCACCTGGCTAGTTTTTGCCATTTTTAGTAGAGATGGGGTTTCACTCTTGCTCAGGCTGCTTTCAGACTCCTGAACTCAGGCAATCCACCTGTCTCAGCCTCCCCTAGTGTTAGGATTATAGGAGTGAATCATAGTTCCTGTCCTGTTAAGTAGATTTTGATATCATTGAGGTTATCGTATAATTTTCTCCTTTAATTTGTTACTTTGGTTAGTAATTGTACTTGTTTTTTTCAACTGATAAATTTACTTCTTAGAATAAAGTATGTCATTGATTATACCATATATTATAATTTAGGTACTACTAAAAAATGCTATGTTATTGCATTGATTGTTAAGACTTACCCTGATTTCAGAGATTTTTAAATGTGGGGATAAAAAGTACATCTTAGATTTGGTGAAGTGAAGTATTTATCTTTTATATATATCCTTAGTTTGCCAATATGGTACTATATTTGTTGAGATTTTGTGTCTGTATTCATTAGTTACATGGTCCTGTAATTTTTTGTTTTATGCTATCTTTGCCTGGCTTTATAACCAAAGTTATAAAATAAATTAGGGAGCATTCCTTCATTTTCTTCCTTTCTTTTCTTTTTTTTGAGACAGAGTCTCACCATGTCATCCTTGATAGAGTGCCATGGTGTCATAGCTCACAGCAACCTCCAATTAATGGGCTCAAGCGATTCTCTTGCCTCAGCCTCCCAAGTAGCTGGAACTACAGGTGCCCACCACAATGCCCACAATGCTGTGTGCGTGTGTGTGTGTGT
>CAUYON010191459.1:0-17343 GCA_963573935.1 Arctocebus calabarensis
CAGCTACTAGGGAGGCTGAGGCAAGAGAATCGCTTAAGCCCAAGAGCTGGAGGTTGCTGTGAGCAGTGTGACGCCATGGCACTCTACCCAGGGCGATAAAGTGAGACTCTGTCTCTACAAAAAAAAAAAAAAAAAAAAATAGAAATTGCAATTTCTATTTCAGTGTTTTATGTATTCTGTCATATGGCTGGAATTGTAATTTCCCTGGGGCTTTAAGTTGGGTCATTGGAAGTCATATTGCAAAGACAAAGTGGCAGGCCGGTGCTCAATTATAATGGATAAAGAATTAGGGTGTTTCAATATCCTAAGACACAGGGGATTACCCCGTGAAGAGTTTGCGTTCCTCCTGTAATGGCCCTGCCCTCAGCACCTGGATGCTACCAATGGAAAGGAATTGTACTAAACGATTGGATGCTCCAGCCACACCTTCTTTCCCTTCCGAAGGAAATATACAAGGAGCTATATCAGTATTGCTAAAGAAATGATCAGCTACATGGGACCTACAAATCATATAATGCAGTAAATTGTGTTTTTCTAAGCAGTGATATTGTGCCTTGAAGTCCAAAGAGAAAAACAGATAATATGGGTGATTTGGGTTGACAGGCAGTAGGAGCAAGTACTCATGTCCTATTACCATCTCCTCATTTCCCAAACCTCATGAACACACAGACACACACTTTGTCCTATTACCATCTCCTCATTTCCCAAACCTCATGAACACACAGACACACACTTTGGTTTAAACATTAAAACATGAAAAGTAGGGCCAGAAAGGTTAAACTGTTTATTCAATATCATACTACCAATTAATAACTATGCCAGAAGCATAGCCTGGTTTTAAGTGACGTTAGCAGAATGATAATTGGGTGAGAACAACTGTGCCTCCTTCTGATTCCTTATGAGGTTGTAGGACATGGTGGAAACACAGCCTCTGAAGTCCTGCTTGATGTGGCCTGCCAGTTCCTTGTAGCCTGAGGTTAACTTACTTGGCCTCAGTGACTCTCAGTGACCTCATCAGTGGAGTGAATTATATCAGAAGATCCACCTGAGGGTTAAAGAATAACATACCAAGTTCCTAGCAGAGTATCTGTTATGCTATAATTACCGTGTAATAATGTTCCTGTCTGCTTACCCTATCTGATAAAAGGGAAAATGGAATCTTTATCTTTTGTTTTCCAAACAGCATTTTAATTGCTTTATAATCCATATCTCAGAAATATATAGAGACACAGATACACAGATATAGATATACACAAAGGTATACACACACGCACACATACACATCACTAGTCAGCTTTAACACAAGGCAGCAGAGAACTCGGGATTGAACCCCAAAATCAAGAAACATAACTTATTTATTTTGTCAGCCTATGCCATAACTTAATACATAGCAAAACACATGATCTTAGCCAAAAGGCTGAGAAGTGATAATACATAGTAAAACAAACACAATGACTGAAAAACGTTAGGTAACAACCAATTTAGGAATTTCTGTGTTAGTCTTTCAATTACTACATGTCCAATAACAATGATTTCTTTGGAAGTTTTTAAAATTTTTAGATATGAAAAAAGGGCAAAACTCCAGACCAGGTTACCTACATTATTTTCCTGCAGCTCATATGCAAGCATCGTTATTCTCAGGGGCCTACCAAAATGTCTAAGAACTTTTTGCTACGAAAATTCCAAAACTTTATTTCATAACATTATAATGAGGTTAAGATATAAGTGGGCGTGTTTGTACACCACTTGCGTTTTAATAAATGTCCAGATTAAATTAAGCAGAAAGAACAAAAGCATGTTAACTGACCTACGAAACAAATCTGAAGGAAATCTGCTAGCAGGAAAACCAAACAGCACTTGACAATTTACGCCGCACCTAAAAGTGTTGTATACTCATTCCACCAGGGGGCAGTGTTGTCTAACTATTAACAGAACCGAATTCAAGGAATAAAACTTTGTACATTATAAAAATGTCTAAGCTTTTGGGGAAAGAATTCATTCTTTGAAGGAAAACCTAGAAATCTGTCATTATATATCTGTAATTAGGTTAAAATGGTATCAAAAGTATGGACCACTTCTCAAAATCATTTTGTGCCTGTGACTTGATCATACCTCTAGGTCCAGGGTTGCTGCAGTCCAGACCAGAACCCTTGTCCTCGCTGCTAGTCTGATGCTGAGGTTCAAGAAGGTGGTGATCAGTGACAGCTGGGACCCTGATGCGTCATCACAAATTTCAAACCGTTTCATGACAGCCATTGTATTGAATATCTATCCACTATCCCCATAAAAACATCTTTGTGTAACAGTAAATACATCCAGAATTTTAGCTTAAGAGATAGTCACTGTGTCATCAAGTAACAAAAGTCCAAAGTGGGATGCTGAGGAGTAAGGGGCCCAGGGCTTTGTACAGTGCCCTCCTTACATACTTCAGGGAAATAGTGATCACTCACCCTAGGTAATTTTAACAGTCATATAATCATTAACGAAAAATACTTTTTGGCTTAATCTAAACAACTTTATACACACACATGTTGCACATGTGCACACATATGCCAGCAACACACATGCACGCACACACATTCTTCTCTTCTATATTACTGCATGCAATTACTTCCTATTTGCTAAATACCTCAGTCTTTATCTTACTGGACTCAGCTATGGCATGTCTCTGCAATTACTTCCTTCTTATTAAAATCCTCTCTATTGTTTTCCAAGTATTGTTCAGTTATAATTACCCTATCTTCTCTCTCTGGTTGATCCTTCTAAATTTCTTTTAAATACTTCTTTCTTACCCTGCCCATCAATTATTTTCTTAGAGTGCCAACTTCAGATTTTGTTTTCTGTACTCTTCCTGGTAAGTCATAAACACTTCTAAAATTTCTTCTGAGTCACCACAACCAAAGGCTCCAGATCTGCCTCACCTACCCTACCCAGCCAGACCCAGATGTAAGCTGGCTCCTGCAGATACAGGTATCAGGCCTGGCTCTTGGGCTTCATGCTCCAGACAACCCTGAGTCAAGACCTACTTCCGCAGATACAGGGCTCGGGCTTACTCCTGTAGACCCCAAGGCCATGCAAACCCATGACACCAGGCTCTAGGCCATTCCCCATGGACTTAGCCTCCAGGCCATCACTGCAGCTCTAGGCACCAAGCCAATATCTGCAGAAGCCTAATGGACACCTGTCCCAACACTAGGCTGGCTCTAGACTCCAGCCACTCCTGGTGACCCCAGGGTTCACTGGATTAAGGGTCTAGGCTGGCCCCAGCAAACCTAGGGTCCAGAAACACCCCATTGAGAATAGGCTGGTCTCAATGGATCTACCTAGAAGTAGTCTAAAGGACCAGTTACCAGGCCAGCCACTGAAAACTCTAGACCCTGCTCCTGCTACCACAGACTCAGGTTCCAAGGCCACCCCAATCCCCTGAGAACTAAGGTTCCATGACCAACCCTATGATCCAGGCACCAAGCCCATCTCAGCACCACGTTGACCACTATAAACTCTTGCACAAGCACTAGTTGGCCCCAAAGACCCTGGTTCCAGGACTGTCCTAAAAGATTCAGCAGAAACCTTGTAAGGCAGGAGACAGTGAAATAATACAGCCAAAGTGCTGAAGGCAAAAAAAAAAAAAACAAAAAACAAAAAACTACCAAACAAGAATATTATACCCCACAAGGCAGTCCTTCAAAAATGAAAATCAGACAAGATCTTTCTCATACAAACAAAAGCTGAAGGAATTCATCTCAACTAGACTTGCCTAATTAAAAAAAAAAAGAAAAAAAAAGTTAAAGGGAGTTCTTTAGGTTGAAACAAAAGGGTGTTAATTAACAACATGAAAACATATGAAAGTGTAAAACTCACTATAAAGGTGAAAAAAATACACAAATCCAAGATACTCTAATACTATAATGGTGGTGTATAAATTACTTTTAACTTTAGAATAAAAGTTAAAAGACAAAAATATTAAAAATAAATGTAACTACTGTAACTTATCAAAGGATATATGACCACATAAAAAATGTAAATGGTGACATTAATAACATGGGGAAGGAGGAGAAGTTGTCATCAGCTTAAAATAGCCCATTGTAACTAGATGTTACATAAAAGAAAGAAGTTTTATAGTAAGCCTCACAGTAACCACAAATAAAAAAACCAGGAATAGATACTCAAAAGTTAAAGAATCAAAGCACATCACTACAAAAAATAAATAAATCACAAAGGAAGTTATTAGCAGGACATGAAGAATGTAACAATAGAACTATAAAAAATTAGAACACAATAAAAAATAGTAATAAGTCCTTAACTATCAATAATTACTTTATATTTAAATGGATTAAATTCTCTAATAAAAATTAATGAATGAATAAATTAAGAAATCAATATCCAAGGATATGCTGCCTAGAATTGACTCATGATAGCTTTAAAGACACACATAGGCTGACAGTGAAACAATTTTAAAAAATATTCCATGCAAATGGAACCAAAAGAGAACAGAAATAATTATACTTATATCGGACAAAATACATTTTAAGTCAAATACTATAAAAAGAAACCAAGAAGGTCATTATATAATGATAAGTGTCAATTCCTCAAGTGGATATATTCACCCAACACTGAAGCACCTGATAATATAAAGGAAATATTAACAGAAGTGAAGAGAGAAATAGCAATACAATAATGGTAGGGGACTTCAATACCACAATATCAAAAATTAATGTATCGGGGCTCGGCGCCTGTGGCTCAACGGGCTAAGGCACCAGCCACGTACACCTGAGCTGGCGGGTTCGAATCCAGCCTGGGCCCGCCAAACAACAATGACAGCTGCAACCAAAAAAGGGCCGGGTGTTGTGGTGGGTGCCTGTAGTCCCAGTACTTGGGAGGCGGAGGCATGAGACTCGCTTGAGCCCAGGAATTGGAGATTGCTGTGAGCTGTGATGCCATAGCACTCTGTCCAGGGTGACAGCTTGAGGCTCTGTCTCAAAAAAAAAAAAAAAAAAATTCATGTATCGGGTGGCACCTGTGGCTCAGCGAGTAGGGCGCTGGCCCTATATGCCGAAGGTGGCGGTTTCAAACCCAGCCTCGGCCAAACTGCAAAACAGAAAAATAGCTGGGCGTTGTGGCGGGTACCTATAGTCCCAGCTACTCGGGAGGCTGAGGCAAGAGAATCGCCTAAGCCCAGGAGTTGGAGGTTGCTGTGAGCTGTGTGATGCCACGACACTCTACCAAGGGTGATAAAGTGAGACTCTGTCTCTACAAAAAAAAAAAAGAAAATTAATGTATCATCCATATAGAAAATCAATAAGAAAATGGTGGACTTGAACTACACTACCCACAAATGGACCTAAAATATATATACGTCCAACAGTTGCACATCCTTTTCAAGCACTGGGAATATTCTCTAAGATAGATCATGGGTTATGCCACAAAATAAGTGTTAACAAATTCAAGAACACTAAAACCATATAAAGTATCTTTTTTGACCACAATGGCGTAAATCTAGAAATCAAAACAGTAGGAATCTCAGAAAAAAATCACAAATACATGGAAATCAATCAACATGCTCCTAAACAGCCAATGGGTAAAAAAATAAATTGAAGGGAACATTTAAAAAGTATTCTTGAGGCAAACAAAAATAGACACACAATATAACAAAAATTATGGAATGCATTAAAAGCAGTTCTAACAGGGAAATAGATAGCAATAAATGCCTACATTAAAATAGAAGCTCTCAAATACATAATTTGAACTTATACCTCACGAAAATTAAAAAAGAACTAAGCTCAAAGTTAACAGAAGGAACAAAATAAAAAAGACCAGGGGTAGAATATATGAAATAGATAGTATAGAACAATAAAACTAAAAGATGGTTTGTGCAATGATATACAATATTGACAAACCTTTACCTAGACTAAGAAAAAAAGAGGAATGGCCTCAAATAAATAAATTTAAAAGGACACATTAAGACTGATATCACAGAATTACAAAGGAATAGACACTATTCTGAATAATTACATACCAAAAAATTGTATAACTTAGAAGAAATGAATAAATTCCTAGAAACACACAACCTGCCAAGGTTGAATCACAAAGAAACAGAAAATCTGAACAAACCGATAATGAGTAAGGAATCATTAATCGAAAACCTCCTAACAAAGAAAAGCCCAGGATGTAATGGCTTCACTGGTGAATTCCACCAAATATTTAAAGAAGAATTAATATCCATTCTTCTCCAACTATTCCAAAAAAACTGAAAGGAGGGAACACTGCCAAACTCACTTTATAAGGCCAGAATTATCCTGATACCAAAGCCAGACAAAGATACTGCAAGGAAAAAAAAAAAAACACACATTACAAACCAACATCCATAATAAATATAGATTCAAATATTCTCAATAAAATACTACCAAAACAAATTCATCAGCACATTATAAGGTTCATACAACATCCCTAAGGGTGATGTATTCCTGGGAAGTCAGAATGGTTCAATATATGTAAATCAATAAATGTGATATTAAAAAACACATTTAAAAAAGCATAAAAATCATAACATAATCTCAATAGATGCATAAAACTCATTTGACAGAATTCAATATTTTTTCATGATAACTCTCAACAAATTAGGTAACAAAGAAATGTACTACAAGTCCTCACCAGAGTAATAAAGCAAAAAAAAAAGGAAGATGACAAAGAAGAAAGGAAAAAAAGCATAAAATTATCTCTCTTCGGAGATGGAATAATTTCTTATATAAAGAAACCCTAAATACTCTAGAAACAAAAAATGCTGTTAGAATAAAACAAATGCATTAAAGTTGCAGGATATAAAATCAATATATAAAAAAACAGTAGCATGTCTACCTGCTAACAATGAACTATCCAAAAAAGAAATCAAGAAAATAATCCCTTTTACAATACCTATAAAACACAAAGTTAAATAATTTGGAATAAATCTAAACAAAGAGATGAAGGAACTATACACTGAAAACTATAAAACACTGATGAAAGAAACTGAAGTGACAAAAATAAATGTAAAGATATCCTGTGTTCATGGATTGGAAAAAGTTGAAATGTCCCTATTAGCTGCAGCAATCTGTAGATTTTCATATAATCTTTATCAAAATTCCAAAGGCATTTTTCACAGACATAAAATTAACCATCCTAAACTTCATATGGAACCAAAAAGGTCCCAAATAACCAAAACAATCTTGAGCAAAAAAAAAAAACAAAGCTAGAGGCACAACCTTTCCTGATTTCAAAATACACTATACACTATCCCAAACAGCATGGTAGGCAAAAAAAAGAAACATAGACCAATGGAACGTAATAGAGAGCCCAGAAATAAACTCACACATTTATGGTCAATTTGGTTGTGCCAAGAACACAACTGGTGAAAGAATAATAAATGGTGCTTTTCCAGCACATCTGGAATTCCACATGTAAAAGAGTAAAATTGGACCTTTATCTCACAACATGTAAAAAATCAACTCAAAATGGATTTAAGACTAAGATATATAAACTAAAACTATAAAACTACTAGAAGAAAACAGGAAAAAAGTTTTTTGACATTAGTCTAGACAGTGCTTTTTTGTATAGGCAACAACAACAACAAATCTGACAAATAGGATGGCATCAAACTAAAAAGATTCTGCACATGAAAAGAAACAATAAAGTGAGAAGACAACCTAAAGAATGAAAGAAAATATGTACAAACCCTGTCTCTGATAAGTGGTTAATATCCAAAATGTCTTAGGAATTCAAACTCAATAGCAAGAAACAAATAATTCAATTAAAAGATAGGCAAAGGACCTGAATAGATAAGTCTCAAAGGCATACAGACAGCCAACAGGTACATTAAAAAGGGCTGAACATCACTAATCATCCAGGAAAAGCAAATGACAGCCACAAGACTTATCACCTCACACCTGTTAGAATAGCTATTATAGAACAGATACAAGACGACAACCATTGGAAAGGAGACAGAATAAAAGGGAAACCTGTACACTGCTGATGGAACAATATGGAAGTTCCTCAAGAAAGTAAAAATAGAATTACCGTATTATCCAGCGAATGCACTTCTGAGTATATAGCCAAAAGAAATGAAGCCATGTATATGGAAGAGATATCTGCATATATACATATATCTCTGTATAGAGACACACACACATACGCACACACATTCATATACACAACTGAATATTATTCAGCCTTCAAAAAATAAAGAAGGAAATATCATTTGTGACAATGTACTAGAGGACTTTATGCTAAGTGAAAAGAAATACTGTGTAATCTTATTTATATGTGGATTCTAAAATAAATTGAACTAACAGCAACAGTACAATGGTGGAAGATGCTGGTCAAAGGGTACAAAATTTCAGTTGGGCAGAATGAATAAATTCTGGAGCTCTCTTGTACAGCAGTGACAATAGTTACTAATAATGCATTACACACCTGAAAATTACTAAGAGTAGGTTGTAACTGTCATCATCACAAAAAGTACGTGAGGTGATGAATATGTTAGTTTGATTTAATAATTTCACAAGGATATATGAAAATATCATTTTGTACACCATAAATACATATAATCTTTATTTGTCGATTATACCTTAATAAAGCTAGGGGGGATGGAAAAAAGGGGAAGGAAAGAAAGAAGCTCTTAATTTTTGTTTTGAATAAAATAAAACCTCTTTCTTCTAGCCCAGAGCTAAATAACCACCTGCCCCCGGAATATCTCCATCTGAATGGGGGCATCTCAAACCCATTTCCCCAAATGTCATTATTCTTCCTCATCACCCCAAAACCTGCTCCTCCCTCAAACCTCCTACATGTTGAAAGGCACCCCCACCCACCTAGCTGCCCAGAGCGGAAGCATCCTCAATGCCTTCCTTTTTCCCCCATACCCAATGAGTTGCCCATATCATCGTCTTGATTTCTTACAGTATTTCTCTTCTTCCCTATCGCCACTGCCCTGCCAGGTCCTCACCACACATCCCTTACATTTCCTTGACTATTCCCTGGCAGAGGTGCAGGGGGGTTCACCCCATTATCCATTTCTCCCCTTCCCTTAGTAACAGAACCCCCAAATTTTTAGCTAGGCACATGGCTATTTGCAATAATGACTACATATCAGCCTTTCCCTTGCATCTAAGTATGGCCATGGGCCAAGAACTTTAACTAGAAGTGCTTTGTGGCAATGTCTCCAAAATACGGCAAGTCCTCACTTAATGTTGTTCATAGGTTGTTGGAAACCACAATTTTAACCAAAACAATGTACAGCAGGTCATTTGTTCAATGTCATTTCATTACAAGATTAATGACGGAGAAAAAGCAGTTTCATTATATGTCACATGTGTTGTTTTGCTTAAAGTCACAGTTGCCAAGGACTTACTGTATCCTTAAATTACAGCAAGTACAAGCCCCTTTGCCCTGCTGAGTCTCTTCTTCCTCTTTCTTGCTCTCAGGAATGAGGTTAGAGCTCAAGCTACCGCATCAGACGATGGGAAAGTCTCAACAGATGGCAGACCAAGCAGCCAGGACCATCCCACACCGTGGAACCAACATACAAGCTCTGAATCATCGACCTGGATTTCGTTCATAGAAGGGAAGAGTACACTTTTGTTTAAGACCCTGGTGTATGTGTGTACCTTCCTAACAAGGTACACTGCCTCCAACTTCATTTCTTCATAACCATGATCCATCTCTACATGCTTCCAGAAAGACTTCCTAAATCCCAAATGTGAAGAATCAATCCACTATTAAAAAAAAAAAATACACACTTAAAGCATTACTTAGCAACAGCATGGACAACCTTTCACAATCTGGTCCCTGCCTACCCTGGGTCCTTACTCATTGCTACCCTGTTGATATCAGCCACTGTAATGATGCCGTGCTTTGCAGGGCACGACAGCTTAATATGCACTTTTGCCGCTGTCACAACACCTATCTTCCCAACATCCATGCCACCTTATCTTCAAAAATTCTGTGCATCCAGTCACCTCTTCCAGGAAGCCTTCCCAATGTGTACCTTCCCCAAGCCCCCATTCTTCCTTCCTCAGTAGCAGGTCTTGTACTGTGCTAGAATCATATTACTTGCTGTACTCCCAACCAGATTGACAGTCTGATTGTATGCTTCTTCAGGCTATCGCTAGCCTAGCAACTATAGGAATTTATTGCAGGCTGAAACAGTAAATACTTTCAGGAATGCCTTCACTTGTCTTGAAGGAAGTTGGGAAGATTTTGGCATCTGATAACCTGACATAAACGAGAACCCAGGCCTCTTGATTCTCTGCCCAGGCCTATTTCCAGTACATCAGCATTTCCCCCAGTGTTCCAGTAACATCTGTTTAGGGAATGTTAATAATGTGAATAACATGTGGGTTCCAGCCATGCCACACGGCTTTCAGTTCTACCAACCTGTCAGAATCCTTTTACCCTCAAAGCCCTTCTGCCTGAGCCCTGCCCCCTTCCCTTCCTCCATCTGTCAGTGCCAGTTCACACCTGGGAAGACTCCTCACTCTCCAAATGTTTTCCATAATCCCCTAAAAAGTGGTTTAAGAGTATCTAAAACTCTGAAGTCTCTACCGTTTCCTTAATTTTCCTTTGTAAAAATTGAAGTTTTACCTCTCTGTTTTAGCACTTGTACCTTTCTTTGTAACTTTCAAAGAATACCTAGTGTGGGAGTATAATGTATCTGCAAATACGCTCAGCTTCTTAGGACACAATCCCTCCAGGGGTTAAATTCATGTACAAGAAGCCAGGTGATCTCTTCTTGGACTTTAACTTCTAACACTGTTTCTTCTACCCTTTCAATTATGCTACTTGATAGAGAAAAACCCAACCAACCAGGGGTTTCCGATCTCTGCTTTATCTCCAATCTCTTAGCATTACCTCGCATGCCCTTGGAGAGGCAAGGCGCCTAACCTTTCCTTGTTCTTTCTTTTTCAGACACTGCAGAGTTGTTACACCTTACCCTGTAAAGCAGGACTGCTCAAAGTGCCATCTGAGCACTACCTGGACTTGAACTATCCAGGGAGCTCATTAAAGTACTGGGTTTCGGTCGAACAGAATGAGAATTACTGGAGTGAGGTTCAAGAACCTGAATTTTTAACAAGCATCAAGAGCATCCAAGGCATCAGGAGATCATCTGCTTGTGAGGCAGGGCAGGGCACGGCTGGGGGAGCCAGGATGCCCAGAAGCTGCCACCCGCAGCCTGAAGCAGCATCCTTCACTCACCACAGGGCACAATACAAAGAGGGTCGTTTTCTATGTGTGCTAGGAAGTGAAGAAGTTCATAGAGTTTCTAGAATTTTCTAGAGAACTTCTAAATTTGTATCTCCAGGGGAGGTTCACAATGATCATTTTTAAAACATCTACACGCCAATCTGGTGTGCACTGCTGGCTAGGACGCATCACTTTAAAATAGCAACTCTCAACACTTTAAGAGAAAAAACACAACTATAATGTAGTAATCGACCCAGAAAGAAGACCCCTAAAGGCCCCTAACTGTTTCAGCCTGAGTCCCGGTCTGTCTCAACCCCCCTTTTTGGTTTAATTCTGAGAACAGGTTTCTGACAAGGAAGTTCTCTGAGTTCCCTTACTCCTAGCAATGTCTAAACACAATGATGAGAAACTTACCTCAACCCCCCTAGCCAGCTAAACAATGGTAAAAACTTACTCAAGCAGAGTTTCCCAAGCTACTGGGCTTTCCAAGTTGTCCCCATGGTTACTGAGTTACCCCCCTGAGCCGCCATGCAGCAACCCCCTGAGCCAACTACCTGACTGTGACCCCGCCCTGTAACTGGCCATGTTCCGCTTTTGTACATGCTTGCTTTGCCACATCAGCACAAAAGGGGTATAAAATCAGGCTGTACTGCACTGAAGGGCCATTTGCCCTTTGAGCAGCAGTCCACTTGTGCAGATGTAACAGCCTGATTTGGGCCTTACCCTTTGGGGCAGTGGTCCGCCCGTACAGGTGTAAATAAATCATCACCATGTGATATGAGCCTAAAGTGGGGTCTGTGTATTCTTATGGGTGAGTTACAATTATGACAATACCTCCTTCATTATTCCGAGGGGAAATTCATAAACAATACGACTACCTAAACATAAAATTCAAAATAATAAACACAGTGCTTTAAGTGTAAGACAAAGGAGAAATAACGTTAGAATGATTTTACATCATGTAAACGCTCAGGTTAATCAGAAACTTGTTTGTATCTAAAGGTAGAATCACTCCATCCCTCCAAAAGCAGAGCCTAGAGTATACACTGAGATGGTCGTGTTGAACTGGGGGCTCAACAGCGTGAACAGAGCCTTCCTGGATGGGATGCTTTGAAATGGTGAAGAGTGTCTAGTAAATTTCCAAAGAAACAAAGTATAATTTTTTTTTATTTACATGGTTGTTATAGTCCTAGAAAACTCCCTGATATTTAAAACCATATAAAAATATCTTGTTTACATATCCTAAGCCCAGATAATTAGAAACGTTTTTCCCCTACATAGATGTCCAACAGGACATTCAAAGTCACCAAGTACATGGAATAATTTCTTCCTGTGTAGTACTCTCCTACGTCCTCCAAGATGTCTGACATTTCTGCCCCCTAGGGCAGCCACCCACCCTCCCATTCCCAACCATGGGGACAATCAAAATCATCCCCACATATTTCCAAAACCACTACTTTAAAACAACCATTCCATCTCTCCAAACAATAAGAACAGAGGCCCCTTACCAGACCGCAGTATTATCTTCCATTGTGTCACTATCTTACAGAATCTCTGCATGATTCTATCTTTGTATCTAATATTTTTCAAAAACAAACATCGAGGCTTGGTGTGGCTCAATGGGCTAAGGCACCAGCCACGTACACCTGAGCTGGTGGGCTCGAATCCAGCCCAAGCCGCCATAAAAACAATGACGGCTGCAACCAAAAAAATGTGGCGTGCGCCTGTAGTCCCAGCGACTTGGGAGGCGGAGCAGGAGCCTCACTTGAGCCCAGGAATTGGAAGTTGCCGTGAGCTGTGATGCCAGAGCACTCTATCCAGGGTGACAGCTGGAGGCTCTGTCTCAAAAAAGCAAACATTGATACAAATTCTACCATGAGAGAATCAGCTGGTGAAATTCTACACAAATGGACAACTACCATAGATGTGAGACACTTTCCTCATAAATTCTTCAATTAGTTTTGCATGAAAAACTCATACAAACTTTTTTTTCCATTATATTTTAATTTCAGAAATACCATCTCACTATTGATATTAAACTGGCAGAGGCTGCTAAACAGATCAGCTCTGAGGGTCAGTAAGATTTATCAAACTATAGTTTAAATGTATTAAATGAATTCACAATGGATCTTCTTAGGAATAAAACAGTTTATAAATGACTTAAGTAAATTACCTTTTAAAATACAGTGGTTCTCAAGCCTGTGCATGGCAATGATCACCTGGAGAAGCTGCTTAAAATTTAGAGATGCCTGAGTCAGTCCCTTGCCCACAGATTCTAACTGTATAGGCCTGGGGTAGATAGTACAGAAGAACCTTTATTCTTTTTAAAAAGGTCTCTAGGTGGTGCTCATGCTAGCAGGGGCAAATCCAGTTTTGTGGGCTCTGAAACCCTCGCAATTTGAAAGGGGTTTTTTTAAGAGAAAGAAGAAAGAATTGATAGGTCCTGGAGAGACACTGAAAAGTCTCCTGTATTGGTCACACGGTAAACCCGCCTCTGATGCTACTTGGAGTCACAATGGATGACATCATGAGAATCGCAACTGGAAAAAAAGAGCAAAATGGTAAAGTCGCACCCTATGTGTGACTTTAAAGCTGAGATCGTAATCCCAATTGTCTAGAGAGCTCAGGAGGTAACACAAATGAGTAAGGCACGTAAGGTATAGGATGACCCAGGAGGGGGTGGTGACCAAGCAGCCTGTGGGATTAAATGGTTTTATTCAAGGATCAATGCAGGGAGAGTACTAAAAACATATGTGAAGCACTTCATAAGATCTGACAATTAAAAAAAAAAAACGTTTGTTCAGGAATTCTGCAACATCTCAGGGACCTAAGTTTACTCTATAACATCCCTAACAGCCCCCTGAGAGTTCTGTGAGTCAGTAAAAGATTAGCTCCCCAATATCTAACTAATGAGCTGGAAAATCTTTTAAAATGAATCACCAGGGGCTAATAAGCCCATGAAAAGAGTTTGACCTCAGTTATATCTGGTGCCATAAGTGTGTGGAGATAAAAGCGCACAATTCTAATTAAGATATTCTGAGAATAGAGGAGTCAGCCAACCCAAAGTGCTTTTCCTACTCTCTACACAGAAGACTTATGTGGCTAACTGTGCAGGTGGTGTTCCCCACCCAATGAGGAAGCAGTTAACTCTGCAGACACTAACCAGGTGTCCTCTGAGTCAATTCAATTCCCACACCGTCCACTAGAGACAGCATCAGTTTCCACAGGGTGAGGGCTCGGTCCCCAACACTGTCCCCTCTGTAGATGTTTGCTTTACCTGTGATTCTGACCAATAGGATATGTCGGGGTTCCCACAGCCAACTCCTTGGGCTCGATTAATTTACTAGATCGTCTCTTAGAACACAGGGAAACATGTTTACCAGTTTATATGCAGGACGTTACAAACGACACCAAGGAGACAGGCACAGAGCAAGGCTAGTAGGAAAGGGGTTGGAGTTCCCATGCCCTTTGGGAGCCCCCACCAGGAACCTCCACGTGCTCATCTATCAGGAAGCTCTCTGAATCCCGTCCTTCTGGGGTTCCATGGAGGCTTCATTACTAGGCCTGATTAGAGAAATAAAGTATTGGCCACTTGAGATCAACTTAATCTTCAACCCTTCTCCTCTCCCTAGAGGGGTCTGGGTGGGGAGTGGGGGCTCCTCAAAGTCCCAAACCTCTAATCCTGCCTTGGTCTTTCTAGTGACCAGCTCTCACTCTGAAGCTACAGAGGGCGGCCTGCCAACAGTCGACTCGGTAGCATACAAAAAGACACTTACAGTTTTGAAGCTTCCTAAGATATTAGGAGTTGTGTGACAAGCAACTGGGAGGAAAGATCAAATACAATCATGTGTAGCATAATAGCATTTTGGTCAGCAAAGACCATCTACAGGACAATGGTCCCCTAAAATTATACTACAGTATTTTTATTGTACCTTTTCTAAGTTCAGATATGGGTTACAATTGTCTACAGTATTCAGGACAGTGACATGGCAGGTTTGCAGCTTCAGAGCAACAGGCACATAGCCTAAGTGTGCAGTAAGCTACACCACCAGGGTTTGTGTAAGCACACTCTATTCTCCCTGTCATTAAGCAACCCATGACTTTATATATTTCACAACATCACAGATGTGATATTCCATGGCTGTTCCAAAGATGATCTAAGTCCCACTCTCGAAAAAGTCAAATCCTGCCCCACAGCTTTTCAATAGTTGCTTTAAAAAAAAAAAATACAATAATGAGTCCAATCTGGAAAAAAATGGATCTCCGTGGCAAAATAAACACGTTGTGCTGAGCAGACAGTAACAATAAGCTTTTCAACATGCCCTCCAGGTTGACTTTTGCAACTCTTCTTAGTTCTCTTAGTATATAAAACACCAAGTAGTTCCAATGAGATACTTAAGGCTCCCAGTGCACAGCTATTCTGCAGAGATACAGGCTAATGCAAAAAAAGATTGAAGCTCTGATATATTATTACAATGAACCAAAGTTTACAGTCACTTCCTGACCCACTTTGCCAAGCCCGAATACAACACTAACAACCACTCAAGCAGAAGCTGTGGAATGGCTAAAATAATGGGGAACATATGATGAATTTAATAAGGGCCAGGGAGTGGTGAGCAAGTCTAACTGATGCTTGTGGAGGGCACCATAAAATCATTTTTCTGCTTGTCATAATGGATGGGGAAAAGGCTGGGGAGTGGACAGGAAGGAGCAAACTAAATAAAATATGGCAAAGATAGAAAATTTGCTAAAGGGCTACCCATTCAGTTATAAACCAGCTCGAGTCTGTGCTGGAGACAAGAAAATATCTCAGCAGAAAATCTTAGACTTAGTGGATCTGTCATTGGTTCTTTTGCATATCTGTGGTTTCCTATGCCTGCCCACATTTTTCCTAAAGCAATGACTCCTGTATTTCCTGGGCTCTGCAGCCAGATGCAAAGACTAGAACAGAGGCAGGAGCAGGGTCAGGCTGCAAGGTTACCTTTTTTGCATCCTACCCTTGAGGAAATCTGTGTGTATGGAGCAGTGTCCAAACCAAATCAGGAAGATGATCTGTATTTACCCAACACATTCTGTCACCAAGAATTTTTCAGCTTCTTCATACCATAAACAAAACATAACTCAAAATAGATCACAGACATAAATAGAAGAATTAGAACTATAAAACTTAGAAGAAAATACAGGAGTAAATTTTCTTGACCTTGATTTAGGCAATGGTTTCTTAGACATGGTACCAAAATTGTAATCGACAAAATAAGAGATAAACTGGACTTCATTAAAATTAAAAATTGGAGTGACTGTGAGTACATCTAATCTCTTCTTAGGGTGATGAGAATGTTCTAAAGTTGACTGTGGTCATGATGCACAATTTTGCAAACACACTAAAATCCACTGAATTTTACATTTTAAACGTGTAAACTGTATGGTATATAAATTATATCTCGACAAAGCCATTTTTTTAACCAAAACAAATTATTCAGGTTTCCCAGTCACTATGCCAGGCATGAACATAAGTTTGTTTCCTCTTCTTCCTTAAGGAAAATGGCAACAGATAGCAAAAGAAATAAATTTATAACAATGCTGAGAAAAGGAGGAGCTCAGTTACAGACAAAATAAAGAAGTCACGACCCCAAACAGACCGAGAAGGCCACAGTTATCCTAACAGTAGAGCCACAAAGAAGCTAAAAACTGGAGTTGGCAGATAGCCATCCCTGCGATGGGAAGCAGAACAGATGTCACCATGATTAACGACAAAATTATCTACAAAACAGCTGCCATGTTGGCTCTCCCCAACCTGTCTTGGGTACACCCCCACCTGCCCCTGTGTGAGTCCACATACCACAGGGAAGACACATACTACAGAGAAACTCTGCTATCTGTGTTTGGGAAATGGGCCTTTTACTTATGTATGTGAATGGAAAAACAAACTCCAACAAACAATGGCTTCCAAGAGAAATCCCAAGATTGAATGAAATGGAACTGACTCTGGATGAAGAACAAATTCGGGTAAGTGAGGACAATCTTAGAAAAATACATATAATTAGGAGAGGGGAGAGGTGAGGTGAGGGTGGAGGGAGGGTAATTGGTGAGGCCACACCTACAGTGCATCTTAGAAGGGTACAGGTGAAC